>LDPL01000022.1:468212-504685 GCA_001305505.1 Neonectria ditissima | reverse complement strand
TAAAGAAGGTCTATAGAGAAAGTTACTTAGGTTAGAATTAATTTTAGGTATATAACTAAGATATAGTAGAGATAACTATTAGATATTTATAATATATTATAGGAAAGTATAATTAGTTATACTTATTATATATATATAATTAATATAGTTACTATTTAAATTTATAAACTATATATTAAAATATAGGTATATCTTAGTTAAGATATTAAGTAGGTACTTATATTACTACTATTAAGCTAGAATATACTTATAAGGTAGAAGCTACTAAAAGTAGCTAAGAAATAGATATTCTAGCTTATATATATATACTAGTTATATTATAAAGGTATTTAATATATAGTCTAGCTAGTTAACCTAATTACTATTATACTAATAGACTTAGTAAAGTTAGTATTATCTACTATAGGTACTAAGTATTAATTCTATATACTATTAAAGGAAGTAGAGCCTAAGAAAAAACCCTTTTAGAGGGGTTATCTAGTAAGGTATAATAGGGTTAGGTAGTTAAGGGTAACTTAGGCTAGTATGAATAATAATAGTATCTAAACTATAATAAGCTAGGATTTAATAGGGATAATAATAGTAGGTAATAGCCTAGAGACCTAAAGTAGAAATATAAGCTTTAGTACTATAGTTAGAGGATAGAATATATAGCTATCCCTAAAGTCTAAAGACTTATAGGAGTTAATATCTAGGGGTTAAGTATAGAGTACTAGTAGAGTAATAAGTATTAAAGGATAAGTATAGCTATAATATATTATAATAGTATAATAGAGTGTAAAATAGTTATAGTATAGAATGTATAATTAACCTTTAAAGTTAGTACTTTAGTATTAATAGTAAGAAGATATTAGATATATATAACTATATAAGGTAGCTATACTATTAGATTTAGTAGAGTAGAATATATAGTACTATAATTAAGGCCCTATATATAAAGAAACTATAGATTACTATTAAAACTATATAAGATAGCTAGATAACCCTTTAGTAGCTATATATAATAGCTATACTAGGGTTTCCTTAACTTTATAGAGCTATTAAATAGATAATACTTACCCCTAAGTTAGTACTATTAGATAAACTATATTCTCTTTTACTATTAAATTATTACCCTATAAATTAGACCTAGAGCTAGATTTAGAGTTAATTCTCCTACTTTTAGTTTTCCCTCCTAAAGGTAATATAGCTACTTAGTATTAGTAGCTAAGTAAGTTATATCTATATTAGTAGCTTAGCCCCTTAGATTATCTAAATAGGCCTATATATACTTTCTTATCCCTTTAATCTAAATACTTACTAGTTACTAAGTAACTTATTATACTATTACTAAGTTAATATAGGAAATATATCTTATATTATTACTTAGTTAATATAATACCTCTTTTATAATAATACCTAAAGTAGTATAAGCTATATCTAAAAATCTATATTATAATATATAATTAATATAGATAATACTAATTTTATTCTCTTATAGCTTAACTAAGTTATATTAATATCCTCTTTCTACTTAGCTAAGTAATATTACCCTCTTAAGGAAGTACCCTTATCTTACCTAAACTATTATAGAAAAGCTATTATAAGCTTAGAAAAGTAGCTTTTACCCTAGTATTAGAGTCCTTATTATAAGGATAAAGTAGATACTACTCCTAATACTACTTCCTAGCTCTCTTTATTAACTAGCTAATTAATCCCTATCTTATTACCTCTAAGTCTCCCCTCTAAGTCCTAGTTTACTATAACCTAATCTATCTCTTCTATTTATATACTATAAGGTAGATAAGCTATATAGTCTAGATTAATAATTATAATATTAATAAGTAGTCCCTCTTATTACTATTTTAAGGATATAGTAACCCTTAAGCTAGTAAATTATCTAGTATAATACTATTACCTAGGTCTTAATAGTAAGAACCTCCCTAATACTCTTAGTATATAGTAGCTTTATTTATTAATTTAGTATACTAATCTTATTCCTTAGGGCCTCTTATTACTTTAGTTTAAAGATATCTTCTATAATTCTTTTAGTAACCTTATTAATATATATCCTAATATCTTTATTAATTATATATACTATATATCCTACTTTACTAAGTCTAAACTATACTAAGTGCTTAATATTACCTAAGAGGCTATAGTCTTAGATAGGTCTAAGGCTTTTAAGGTAATATAGAATAGTAATATCTATAGTTATATCTTAAAGCTAGAGCTTAATATATACTAGTAGCTTATTCCCTCCTATAGAATCTAGTCCTAAAATATATAAGTCTTTAATATTCTATCTTTATAATAATAGCTAACCTTTTTCCTTTGTTTTTATAGTATAATAGTATATATTAATATAATACTCTATCTTAGTTATAGTAAAGCTAATTCCTTCCTAGATAAGCTTATTAACTTTATCTTAATAGTTTCTATTCTTAACTTAATATACTATATAGTCCTCTAAGAAGATCCTATACTTTAATTACTTAACTAGAGTATATATAGCCCTATCTACCTTAAACTAATTAGTATAAGTATTAAGATAAAGATAAAGACTAAAATAGATAACTAATAATAACTTACCCTATAGACTATAACTTAGTTTAAATACTAATATTTACTTACTAATATAGTAAAAGAG
Organism: Neonectria ditissima; assembly: GCA_001305505.1. Classification (NCBI taxonomy): domain Eukaryota; kingdom Fungi; phylum Ascomycota; class Sordariomycetes; order Hypocreales; family Nectriaceae; genus Neonectria; species Neonectria ditissima. The sequence continues at coordinate 502,056 of LDPL01000022.1, read as the reverse complement.
TAAGAACTTACTAATAAGTAGCTATAACTAGATAGGATACTAGACTTAGCTACTAATAAGTCTATTATAGAGCTAATATAGAAGAAGAAGCTTAGTCTTATATATCTAATAGTAGTATCTCTACTCTTAATTTATAGGTATAATTAGTTACTCTTCTTTATATAGGATTATAGTATTAGTAGTAGAGATAGATACTTATATACTCTCTATAAAGGCCTAATAATTAGGGATATAAAGATACTACTTAGCTACTATAAAATCCTTAAAGCCTTAGTTAGACTATATAAATAGCTAGATAAGTACTTCTATCTCTCTATAGTATAGTTCTACTATAAGTATTACTTAGCTAAAGGTATAAAAGTTAGTAGCTAACTAAGAGGGAGCTTAGAGGCTTAGCCTTAGCCTACTATACTAAAGTAATCTTACCTTAATCTTAGACTATACCTTAAATATAACTTAACTATAGCTATAATATAAGGGTTAGTATTATAAGAGGGAACTACTCTATATAAGACTATATATTATATTTCTTAATAGAGTTTAACTAAAGCTAGGGGTTACTAGAATTATTTATTCTTAATTACTTTAGTCTTAATATATAACCTATAGTAGCTATTTCTATCAAAGAGTACTAATATCCTTATAAGAGAACTAAATAATAGGAAGTATATCTTTAGAGTAAGTATTATAGCTTATACTAATAATTAGTAGTTTCTAATAAGGTATAACTAGGCTTATACAAATATCTAATTATCCTTACTTAATAGATATATTTTCATCTAAGTATAAATATAATATATATTCTATCCTTTTAAAGCCTTCTTACCTATAGTAGTATTCAGTAGATAGATATAGGTAGAAATTAGTAGGAGGGATAGTATAAGGATACCTTATAGCTAAAAGGTAGTACTATAGTAGTCTTAAGTTTATAAATAAGTTATACTAAATAGTATAGATAAGTTAACTAGTACTTCTAGATAAATAAATATAGGAACTAGAGCTATAGTAGATACCTTTATATACTTTACCCTAGGGCCTTAAGCTATATATATATATTAATAGTTATTAGTTTAAGTTATAGGTATATTTCTATATCTTTACTCTATAAAAGAAGCTCTAGTCCTAAGTAGTATAAAATAATATTCTAGTCTTTAAATCTTTAAGTTATAGGTATATTTCTATATCTTTACTCTATAAAAGAAGCTCTAGTCCTAAGTAGTATAAAATAATATTCTAGTCTTTAAATCTACTAGTATAGATAGTACCTACTTTAACCCTTAATAATACTTTAAAATACTACTTCTAAGGTATTCTATATTAAGTTTATAGTCTTAAACCTAGCCTTAGAATTATTAGTAGCTCTACTATAGTTAATACTATTCCTTTTCTACTTCTCTTCTATATTCTAATTCTATATTTACTTTATCTCTCTATTTATATAACTCTTAGTAGAGTCTTATATTTACTTATTTAAGCTTAATTATCCTTAAACTAAAGCTTATTTCTATAGACTTTAATTATAAAGGTAATAATTAGTAATAGTTATCTTAGGTCTAAGGCTCTACTATATTAGTATATATAAATTAGGGGTTAAGTTTAAGGGTACCTTTAAAATAACCTTAAAAGTTACTCTAACTTCTTCGTAAAGTAATCTATAGGTATTAATAGAATAGTTACTTAACTTTTTAGTAAAGATAATATATAGGGATTCCTCCTTTTCTAGGAGGAATTTCTAAGTATATAGATCTATTACCTAAGGGCTAAGGTAGATTTCTAATAGCTTTATACTAATATCTAACTTCTTACCTTAATATAGTTAGTATAGTCTTTACCTAAAAACTAGTTACTCTTATAGATATACTCTAAGAGTATCTCTTAATATACTTACCTAAGCTACCTACATTTAGTATTACTTTATCTTATTAGGGCTATTTTACTTAGCTATTTTCTATTTATATTAGGGCTAGATAATAGACCTTTTACTCTTATTATAAGGTCCTATTTCTAGGACAGTCCTATAGGGCTAAAATTTAGGCCTTAATAGTAACCTATAGAGTTCCTACAGCTGAAATAGTCCTTATTTTAAGTCCCTATAGATAGTAGTACTTACAGCTTAACCGTTTAGTCAGAAGGTAGGGTACTACTTAGTATAAATTATATGTTAAGGTATATTAGACAGAGGAGTTAGTCCAGCTATAATAATTAAGGAAAGAGGGGTTAGAAAGACTAAAAGAGGGATATCCCTTGATAATAAGGAACAAGTAGATATATTATAATAAGTTACTTAATTAGCTCTATTATAGCTATATCTACTATCAATTGTAATAGCCTATTTAGCCCCTCTATTATCATTAATTTCCCTATACTATAACGTATAGTAATTCCAGCTGCTAGACTGAATTATACCTAGTTATATGTTAGTTATATATTGTTAGACAGAGGAGTTAGTCTAGCTATAATAACTAAGGAACAAGTAGTCAAGGAGACTACAGGGAGGGGAAATCCCTTATAGATAGAGATATTAATAATTATTATAATAGATTAGTCTTAGTAGTATTATTTTAGCTATAACTATTATTAATTGTAATAGCTTATTTAGCCCCTTTATTATTATTAATTTCCCTATAACTTAAAGTATAGTAATTCTAGCTACTAGACTAATTTCCCTTAGTTATATATTAAATATATATATAGAGGTAAAACTCCTAACTGAGTAAGGTTATAGACTATAATTAGTATTAGAGCTAAAAGGTAAAGAGTATAATAGAAGTAGGTAATTAGAAGGATAGTTACTATAGACTTAAAGGTAAGGGTAATAGTACTATAAGATTAATCTCTAAGGTTCTTATAGCTTAGTATAATACCCTAACTTATAGGTATTTAGAGTGGATTATATATACTAGGGCCTCTATAAGCTACTCTTATACTAGTGCCTAATTAGTATATAATAATATTAGAGAGACCCTAGAATAGGACTTATAAAGGGGTTCTAGTAGCCTCTAGCTACTACTAGATTTATAAGCCCTTTCCTAAGGTTTAATATAATTATCTACTTTAACTTACTCCTAGTAATACCTAGGAAAGAATTACTCTATAATTATAGGAGCCTAATTCTCTATTACCTTAAGCCCTAAACCTTAGTATCTAGATAAAAATAGGATTCCCTAATATCCTAGATCCTACTAGTTTAGTATATTATATAGAGGTATTACTACCTATATTAGTTTTTACTTTAGAAAATACTTTTAGAGAGATCCCTAAATAGGGAGAGGAGCTATAGTATCTAAGAGACTTATAAAATACTAAAGAGTTTAATTAAAGCATAAGAAATCAGTTTAAGATTAAATATCTAACTAGAGGTACCTATAACCCTAGGAAAATATTAGTTTCTAACTATATAAGTAGATCTAGGAAGCTTAATACTAAGTATAAGGAGTAAAGTAAACTACTTTATTACTATTATATTTTATAATTCTATACTAAGAATTATATATAAGTATAGTCTTTTTCTCCTATAAAGATAGTTTAGGTATTTTTAATTACTAATTATATCTATAGCTAATAGTATTATAATTATAAGGTCTATAAATAGAGACCTTATTTACTTCTAGAAGTTCTCTAAGGTAATAGGTATAAAGTATATATTTCCTATAAGACTTCTATATAATATCTTTATAGTCTTTAAATAAGCCCCTATATATTGTATAAAATAGAACCTATCCTTAAATATATTAGTAAGTATTCTACTTATTTCTTTCTATATTAAGACTAATAAAATTTCTATATAAGTTTCTATTTACTTCTTTAGATTAAGATCTTCTAGCTTATCCTATTACTCTAGTTTAACTCCTACTAGTTATAAAGCGATAGATATATTATAAATCTGAATCCACTTTACATTAGCTATTTCTATAAGCCTATAGATAGTATATACTATTATATAAGAAAATAAGAGTATAGGGGAAGGGCTTTTAAATTAAATCTAATTATAGCTTCTTTAGAGTCCTATTTTATATACCTAAAGATTAGGTCCTAAAGTAAGATTCTACCTTTAGATTAATTCTTAGCTTTATCCTTAAAGTAAGAGCTAGAATCTAACTATATTCTTAGAATAAGGATTAGGTATTAGATAAATAGAACTTATACTTATATATAGTTATAGAGTAACCTATCTGACTAAGGAGAGTATTTATTAGGAGGCTATTATATTATATTATATATAGAATATTATACTATATATATATATACAATTTATTATACTTAGTAGCTTAAGCTAAAAGGGTACTAGTTAGTAATATTTCTATATATTACTTAAATTATATCTAAGTCTCCTAAAGCTTATACTATATCCTATCCTTATAATTTTACCTATTATTCTTATTTACTCTTATCCTTTCTAGAGATATTTATAGGTTAGTTATATTATTAGTAGACTAACTTAAAGCTTATTCTCTAAGTGTTTAGTATCCTATCTATAGTAGCTAAAGTAGTATTTACTATTTTAGTATAAGGTAAGGGTAAGGTAAAGTTAAAATAGTAGGGTTATAAGGGAGTTAATAGGGATACTAGTAAATAGTATAGGCTATAAAGAGTAAATAGACTTCTTTTTATAATTATAGATAAGTTACTTATTTTATTTATTCTACTTTACTTTTTTATTATAAAGTAAATATAAAATAAACTTATAGTTATTCTATTATAGATCTATATAACTAGAAGGGAGTAATTAGAACTTTAAGAGGAAGTAAAAATACCCTTATTATAAGATCTATTACCTAGGTAATTATTAATATATAATAGAGTAGTATATATAACTCTATAGGGATAAGTTAGCCTACCTATTTATAGATTAGGGGCTTAATTAGCTAAGGGATATAGTAAGGGGTACTCTAGTGAATATAAGTATTCTATAATATTCTATACTATTCTTTAAGAGCTTATACTAACTATTTTTCCATATAGTAAGAGTAACTAATTATATTTTTACTAGAGAAATCAGTAGAAAGGATATATTCTATTCTTACTAATAGTCTAACCTAATAGGAGAAAGATATATTTTTTATATTCTAAATAAATATAGCCTATTAGTCTATAATATATATAGATTTTAGAGGTAATTAGGTGTTTTTATTTACAGTAGTATACTATATATCTCTATTAGCTATATTAGCTAATATTAGCTAGAGCTAAAAATAGATAGGTAGAAATATTAGTACTACCTTATAGGAGTACTCTATATCTAAGGTCTTTATACTATATATAGCTATATAATCCTAAATATAGTCTATATAGGAAAACATTTAATAGTTAATTAGTAGATACTCTTTATAGCTACTACTATATATTACTTAGGAATAAGAGGTAACTAGTAATAATATAGATATAAATAAGAAGTATAGATAGACTAAATAGAGGAATATTCTACTATATTATACGATAAGAGGGAGTTATTAAAATAGATAGAGTAAGTAGAATATAGGAGTTATAGGATATATAAGATATATAGTTCTATATATACTTACTAGGTAGACTAAGCTATTATCTATTATAAAAGATAGTAGAAGTAGTTTAATAGTATTATTAGAAAGGATATAATTATTATTAAATATATTAATTAGTTATCCTAAAATATAACTAGGCTCTATAAATAATATATTTCCTATAATTTACTATCCTATTATACTAGTAAGATTTAGTATAATACTAGAGTATAATACCCTATTAAAATATCTATAACTACTACTCTATACTAAGATAGGAAGTTAATTATAAGCTTAAAGTTCTTAAGTAATTTCAAAGTCTAGGTAACTCCCTATTTACTTTATAGTAAGACAATAAGTACTAGAATAATAGCTCCTTAATTATATATTATAGCTTTAGGTAGAAAAGTATACCTATTAGTCTCCTAGACCTATATACTATACTATTTAAGCTTACCTATAAAGTATATAATCTTATTAGTATTATATAAGTCCTAGTTAAGGTCTAGTACTCTAGTAATATTTAGCCTATTATACTTATCTAACTTAGTAGTAGGATAGCTTACCTTAGTACTAAGATTATATATAAGTAGGTCTATTAGGGATATATTAATATTTTTATTGTTTACTAAAAGCTTTTAAGGAACTATTATTAAAGATAATAATCTTATAAAAGACTAAAGATAAAGGGTAGAAAATATATCTTACTAGGAAATTATCTAGGTCCTATATTAGCTCTATTCTAGGACCTCTTATTTCTAGTCCTTATTTTAGGTATATACTTAGAAATCTATTAAAGGTATTAATAACTATTAAAAGCTAGTATAATAATATTATCTAATCCTTTAGCCTTAATACTAATTTATATTAGGGTTATCTATTTATAAGTTTAAGTAAGTTTTACACTTTATAAGTTATTACCCTTAGTATATTATTAATATAAGTTCTAAGGATTACCTCCTTATTAGAAGTATTCCACTTACTAATAGTAAAGCTATCTTCTACTAATATAGCTAAGAACTTTCTAGTATACTATCCTATATCCCTAATAAGGAGACTAGTAAATAGTACTATTTTACTAAGTTTTAAGTATTTAAATTTCCTATAATTATACTCTTTAATTTTATTAATAATACTAAACCTAAGTAGAATATATTTATACTTAATTAAATTACTAAAGGGCTATATAAGCTAATATAGATAAATCTAGAGACTAGTTATAATAATAGTATAATAGAGAGTTATAAAATCTTTAGAAGGCTAAAGGCTAAAGGTATTATTAAAAAAAAAAAATTTATTTTAAAAGGGAGTTAAGCTTATTTATAAAGCTACTCTATTTTATACTTTATATAGGATTTAAGATAAAATCCCTTACTAAGATTTAGTAATCTAAATTAACCTTAGAATAAACCTTACTTATTAGGAAGATATAGTTTTTAAACCTTAGTTTAATAAAAAGAAGAGTATAGTTTATTATATTATCTAGATAATATAGGAAATCTACTAAGATATAAACTTAAGTATCTATTACTATTATAGTTAATTATACTATAAGATTAGAAGTATATACTAACTCTATTTTAGGTAATATAAAGTATAAGCACTTTATAGAACTAATATCCCTAGGGGTAGTTATAGACTTATACTACTATATTATAGAATAGATTTTATACTATATTAACTAGATTTACTACCCTATTCTAATTAGTACTATAGATAAGCTTAACTACTATTTTACTCTACTTTCTAAGTTAATATATATTATTACCTAGAATAGGATATAGCTATATCTTAGTATTATCTATATATATAACTTAAATAGGACTTAGGAAAGAATTAGGGAGACTAAAAAAGTAGTTAATAGGTTTAGAGTTACTATAGAGTATAAGTAGGGTAAAATTACCTTAGAAGATATTAATAGTATTATAAGGATTTTAAGAGTAGTATTAACTATATAGATTAGAGGTATATACTATAGGATAAGCCTATATAAAAGAATATAGTATAAAAGTCTACTTAATAATAAATTACTTCCCTCCTAGTTACCTAACTATAGCTAAGTATAGGTTAACTATTTTAATAGAGTAACTAAGTTCTTCTAGCCTAAATCTACTATTAATACTAGTACCTTAATTAGTTCTTATATTTAGGCTAGAGTAACTACTATTATACATATACTCCTAAGAATCCCTTAAAGTAATTATTTATAGTAATTATATATAACTATTTCTCTTCTACTAAGTACTCTAGTTATATAGACTTAGCCCCTATAGCCTTATAGAAACTAAATTTAGGATATTCTTAGTCTTATACTTAGCTTACTAAGGATAAGATTCCTTAGAGTAGAACTATTTATATCCCCTCCCTATTATATACTAAAATAGTAAAGGTAAGCTATTTTTAGGATAGCCTTTAGCTAGAAAATAAAAAGCTACTATAGGAACTCTTAAAGATACTACTAAGCTTCTCTCTTACCTTATTATATTAAGCTAATAAACTTTAATTCTAAATAAATAACTATTATAAATATCTAATAGTTACCTTTACTATATCTTAGTTATATACCTAAAATTAATTCTAACTTAAGTAACTTTCTCTATAGACTTTTTTTACCCTCTTTCTACTCCTATATTATTACTATATTATATATAATAAGTAGGCTAAGTAAAATAGAGAATATTAAGATTATAGATTATTCTTCTCTTCCCCTTAAGGAAAATTTTTTACTATAAAACCTATACTTACTATAGGCTAAAACTAGTATAAATATAACTTATAATTAATTTAAAGACCTTATTATTAAGACTAAACTTAAACTTAAAGTAATTATCCTAGAAGTTACTTTTCCCTTAGTTTAAAGATTAGTAGTAATCCTAGCTAATATTACTATAAGTTATACCTAATATATAAGTAATAAGATCCTATTCTTACTATCCCTTATAGAAATAATTATAATTATAGTTAAAAAAGTAATATTAACTACCCTTTAGAAAATACCTACTAAGACCTTAACCTAAGTTTAAGTTACTTATAATAAGAGGATACTTTAGCTTTCTATAGTATTACTATCTAAGATAATCCTTTCTTATCTTAGTAGGGAGATTATTATTAGATTACTAAGTATAATTCCTAATATTATATCCTATATACTATTAGATATTATAATAATTATTAACTATATCCTCCTAAGGGGCTATCCTTTACCTATAATAGCTTTATACTATCTCTCTAGTAGGAATATTATAGTTCTCTTTTATAGACTAATTATAAATCTCCTAAAGGATAATACTTAGATCCTTACTATCTTTAGTATAAATATATATTAAGTCTTTAGGTAGTTTATAGTAGTTACTAAAGAGGTTTTAACTAACTATATAGAAAGCTTACTTAAGGATCTTATAGTAGATATCTAATAAGTAAATAATATTAAGATATATACTATTAAACTATTATAGAGTTACTATATAGTTAGATCTTATTAGTTACTAGTTATATTATTAATTAAACTAATAAATATAAATAAACTCTATAACTAAGATATAATTATAATTATAGAAATATATTAGACTAAGCTCTATTTAGAGGAGATTTAACTTAAATAGTACTTTAAGTATTTTTACTTTAGATATATTATATAATACTATTAGGAATAAGCTAAGTATAACTACTATAGGAAAACTTATTATATAAGAGATATAGTTTATTTTATCTCTATTAATAATATCTCCTTAGTATATTATAACTATAATAAGTTATACTTAGTATAATCCTATATATACTATATAGTATAGAAGGAGTAAGAATAAGTAAGAAATACTTATTTAGAGAGATCTATATAGTTTAATATTCTAAATAAGTAATATAACTATATAGTATACTTACTATAGGATATAATAATAGTACTAATACTAATATTAACTATAGTACTAAATAACCTAGTCTAAAGGGAGCTTAAATAGTCTTTAAAGTAATCTTAGGTTAAATTAGACTTAGGTTTAATTCTAGTAGTATTTAGGCTAATTAACTAATTTAAAGAGTAAATACTTTTAAAAGTTAAAGAAAGTATACTAAGTAATAAGAATAATACCTAAGAAGATAAGGAAAATAAGTAGTATAAGTAACTTAGACTTACCCTAAGATTAAATAAGTTCTAATATATAATTTAAGCTAAGCCTTATAAGGAGTTATTAAAGTAAGTATATAATTAGCTTTTCTTATAAAGCTAATTTACTTAAAACTTATATTATTATATATATATACTAAGCTTAATTTACTTTTCCCTTAGGTAAGAATAGTAGAGGGTTTTTTATCCTATAGTTTACTATTAGGTTTTTCCCCTTTATTATAAATTAACCTAAGTTATTTAGAAGAAGGTCTAAATAACTCTAGAGTTAAAATAGTATATAAATAAATAAATAAATAAATAAATATTATTATAATCTATATTATTTACTATAATATCCTAATTTACTTAATTATTAAACTATATATCTTAGATCTATTTTATACCCTTAGGTTAAATCTAACTATTATATTTATTTAGATTATAGTAGGAATAACTTCTACTTTAAGCTTTATACTAAGTTAATTATAATTTCTACTACTTTAGGAAATACTTTAGGCTTAAAATACTACCTAGAAGTAAAAGTTATATATAATATTTAACTAAAATAATATTTATCTACCTATATACTAAAGGCTATATAGGAATCTAATATAAGAAGGTTAGGAATATATCTTTAGGGATAGTATAGTTAGGGCTTGTACAAAGGATATAAGTTTAAGGAATAGATTTAATATAGTTTAAATGTAGCTATAGCATAGGCCGAAAGGATTATCAGGATGCTCGAGGGCTGATACGTGGAATAGATCAACGGGAACTTTACAGCGCTTCATAATCTCACCTCCCTTCATGTACACTTGCGTCCCCTAACTCTCACTAGCTCGAGATTTTCTCATCTACTAACGGTCATCTCAAGGTTCATAAAATGAACTCCGACTTCCGGACCGTATCTTACCAACCGGCTAGAATACACCCCGCACAGTAGACGCGAGAGTCATCAAAGCAAGACTATGAGTGGCTGTGATATGTACAGTGGTACTGGGGAGAATGGTGGTTACGAATGTTCCATCTGTGGAGGGAAGAAAATAAAACGATGAGTAATGGTCTTTGATGCTGGGGTGAGCAGCCAGGTGTGGTCTTCACATCGAGCCTCGGCTTCGCCCGTTAGCTTCGGGACTAGGGAATGTGGTGGGTTCCGTCATTTTACCTTGATCTCGCCGTCTATCCGAGCTAGAATCCGCCGAAGCTCGGCAGGCCAAGCGTGATCTGAGAATGTTCCTGCAAATCTCGGTTAGAACAGCACGACAACCGGCATCAAGCCAAACTTCGCATCCGCACCTTGCTGGGGCACAAGGGCGTCAGTACCCCGAAGTTTGGTCCATGTACCGGACGTGTAGCCTTCGCGCCGTCAGGAGGAACCAAATTGTGTAATTGCTGCACCACCCTCCCGAGCAGGTTGACCTGCTCTATGCGTTCTCCTTTATGGCCTCACGCCCAAGCAAGTGGAACGAAGCTGGCTCTTTGCCGATTTACGGTTGCTGTTGGTTCCAACGCTGCCAACTGCATATTGGCACCCACATCTGAAGGTCAGTCCCAGCAGACTGTTACAGAGGGCAAAAGCCAGACATGATTGGGCTCTAGCAACTGATGGTTCCACAATGGCGGCTTCAATCAAACCCTCCAATTATTGCCAAAGCTAAACGGGGTCTGGCTAAAGCGCGCAGGCAGCGATCTCGGAGAGGCATTCCCTGGGCTTCTGGTGCCTCCTGCCGCAGGAGCTTCGCAATCAGTAGCAGGATCGGAAATCGGGAAGTGGGAGTGTAGAGGACGGGGTCCATCGTGAAGGTGGGCGAAGAGGTCGGTGCGAACTGGCGGGGGTAGTTCTCTTGCAGCTTGGGGAGATAGCGGATCGGGGCCGCCGCTGCCGGCCATGTATGATGGCCTTGATTGGGGAGGCGTATCATGGCATCGGCCCCTTTGTTATGCAGTTTCGTGCCTTGTCCCAGATCCGTCCGAGGAGTTCGTGGCTACCAAGATGGCCTCCCGATGCGAGGCGAGGAAAATTGACGGCACCTTTCGTTTCCTCACTGGAGCAGCGGGGGAAATGACATTGATCACAATTGCAGGCCTGAATGAGGCTGGGACTGGCCGGTTTCAACTATAGAGGTTGCCGCTAGTATCTTCGTACAGGCCCTGGTTGATGGTTTGTTTGGAGACCATCGAGGCTGTACAAGTTGTGTTGGTGGCGCCTGAACCGACCTTGGCAATTGCAAACCTCGCTTTCGAACAGCGCCGAACGGGCTGAACCGAGACCATCTACTGGCCTGCGTTTGAGCAAGATATCCTTGGGATTCCGCGGTGTGCCCAGCGTACGCTCTGCTGCCTGCTGCAACCTTGGTCTTCTGAGCTCTAGGTATATGCTCATTGGACATGCTGAAACCTGTTTGGACTGTTGGTCGTTGCCTTGTCGCTAAGACGGAGCTGGATGTGGCAATCACAAGGATCTCCGGCAATGGCTCGGGGTCTGAGCCACGAAGAGGCCGCTATTAGGCGCGCGCCAACGTGCCGCTGTCCTTAGCGGCGGTCACGCTGCATAAGGGGGTGAGAAGAATGAATGTTTCTCAAAATATTATTGGGCAGACAGGCTTTGGCCCTCTGTTGGATGCGGTCGAGCTTGACCGTTTCTCTCTTGTCGCAGAGAGCTACCATGTCTTTGGGTTTCGCCAAAACATGCACACGGGTTCATCGCCGTAAACGCGCGCGCAATCTCGAGCTGCAGGTTCAAAGGGCACTAAGCACCAGCACGCCTCGCGACGACGCTCTGGTGCAAGCAAGCAACCTCGTGTGTTGGCTCGTGGGTCATCCGGGCACTTTGCAAGGCTTCTAAAATTATCCTCAGGAGGCCCTTCACATTGATGCCACCATGTCCCTCGCCTTCCAAAGGATGGGTGGAATATGCACGGCGCACAGGCCTCGGCGCAAGCACAGAGACGATGACGCTAGCGGCTTGAAGTGCGCATACTGCGGGAGGTTCATGGTTATCGAGTGGGTGGAGTGGCGGGAGATTCGGATATGCAAGGAAGTTGTCCAGGAGGTACCCCCTACCATGCGGATGACACCGCTGAGCATGGCTGAGGGTGATAGGATAGTACCCTTCATTCACAGGGGATGCTCGTGGCGATGTGGGCCACGAGAGGCAGACAACCCCAGGCGCCATAGTATGCCAATGTGTCGTCACCTTACGTCTAGCTGCGCCAGTAGTCGGCCGTTGACAATGGAGCTTCTACTGTACACTTGCCCTGCACTCCAGAACCAGATAGACAGTATTAGGGCGGGAAAGAACAACCTGCAGCCGCTTGCCTCAGGCTGCAGGCCAAGAGGATACAGGGCGGCAAACTGGATGCGCAGTAGCTCGTGCTCTGCCTTCCTTACTTGGATCAAACCAGGACGCGATGGCCGCTGGCTGGATACATACCTATCAGATACCCACCAGACGCAAACCACTAGACACAACCCACAAAGACATGACCCACAAAGACACTCAGCGTTTGGACTTGACCCACTGGACACGGCCATAAGTGACCTGGTCTGGGGGCAGGAGGAGGTATGACTGGCCAATCAAAGGCGGAATCAGGTCAAACTGAGCGCCGCTGGGCGCTTGCCCGGTGGGGGTTGTCCAGCACTGGGAGGGCGCATACGACCGACCAAAGATACTTTTCGTTACATCAAAGTACAGTGAATGGCCAGAAATGGCCGAGAGTTTAACTCTACAACTGCGTCATCAAAGTACTTAATAGTACCTTTAGGTAAACAGGAAGGAGGACAGTGCAAGATGGACAAAGAGTACGAATTACCCCGCTGTGAATGCATGGCCACATCCACGGCGAGCCCAAGCCGCAACGATTGGCTACAGCCACGAATTCCCTCCAGCTTCACTGGCCCTCGCTTCCGTCGCCGTCAGCATCCAAACGCACAATGGCAGATGAATGAGAATTACATACCGCCGAATCCCAAACTGTTTTGCCGCGCGCCAATCGAAGGCCAATGGCAACAGCTTCCTACAGGAGGAGAATGGTGATCGGATGACGTGGACGAGATGCTGATTGGAGACTTGGGGACAGACCCCTCCGATCGTCCTATTATTATCTCGGTTATTAGCTGTTTGGACCAACCCCAACAAATACATAAGGCTGGGATGAAGATATAAGGAGCATGTCCAGTCCATACCTCGCCCTCTTGAACCTTTCAAGACAACAGGCACGAGAAGATTGCCCAGAAGCGAGCAAAAAACAAACAACCCCAAGCTTGTAAGTCACTACCAGTAAGCCTGGGAAATACACGGTAACTTTCTTCGGACACGCAATAACCCCACGCCAGAACGGAGATTCGCCATGGCATCCAACGCTCCTGGCCCTAGGCACTTGAAGTGTCAGAACACACAGTACGTCGAATGTGACTCTAGATTCAACGAGACGGGGTAAGTTGCCATTATTTAGCCAAGGGATGGGAGTTTGCTAAGGGGTATAGAACCTGGACTGCGGTCACCGTTGAAATGCAGAGGAAAGGCGTGACCATAAATGGATATTACGAGTGGGAGTTCAGCCAGGAGATCTATGAGCTCCTTGACGGAGCTGTTGTGGCTAGCATGGCTGGCAAACTTTGGTTTCCTAACAGGCAGAAATTCTACGATCCCGCGTCTGGCCAGTGGTCCGATTTCTTTTGAGATCAAAGGCGCGTTCCTCTCTGCTTAAGTGTCACGGTCAAACGATATCGCATGGTGGGGGCAAAGCATCTGGACACGATGGCAGGCAGAAGAGACATACAGGATGTCTTTGAAGCCTAGTCTAAGATACAGCAAGCAGCAGCTAGCCTCCAGTCACTCATTAGATGCAAAATCAAGAGTCTCTCATTATCTGATCCTGACCCTCGGCGCGTGACACAAAGGACTAGCCCAAATCAATAATTGAACATATATTAGCTCGCTTTCCCGTGTTTTTCCAAAGTGGCCCACAACGCTCCTGCCACTCCATATCTCGACATAACGTGTACTAGACTAGTCACTTCTGGCGGACAGTCATCAGAATGTGTCTCCAATATTCTGGTAAACACGCACCCATCGTTCCACAAGAGTGCTTGATGGCCCTGCGAAATATTCTAGAATATCCTCTTGAGGGGACACTTCTAGCATCACTTTGCTTCGTGTGCGCCACCCACGAGGTTGTGGCGTAGTGCAGGAAAGGAAACTTAGATCTCAAGCGGTAAGGCTCGTGACTTGCTGGCCGACCGATCTCCTCCATCGCCAAGTAGTCTCGACAACCACCAGTTGGCTGACATTCATCAAGTGCGTCAACAACGACAAAGGTTCTTTCATATAACGAAGCCACATGTTGGAGGGCTCTAGAGAGTTCGCCGAACGAAGCACCGGATTGGGGAGCCTTCTTAATCAGGGTGACTGGGTACGTAATGGTAAGCACCGCAACCGTTGGCCCCCCCTACACGAAGCCCCAGATGTTGGCAATTATCACGGAGGCAGAATGTTGACTCGCTGCCTAATTATATGCAGTTCAACGAGGTGATAGGATGCAACTGTAAGACCTTGGATGGATTATAAAAGGGCTCTCGCAGTCTCCCTCCAGTCGCTTTTTCTTAGCAGATCTTCAGGTTCCTCTTTTTCACAACCCAATACATTTCCAACATTTCTTGCCCTCTACTTTAAAGCTCTAGAGCTAAAATCACAATGTATCTTGTTGTGGTAAGTTCCTTTCGATCGTCTCCTCTGATCGCACTAATGATCGCCAGGCAACGTACTCGTGCGGAAGGGTTATTTCTTCCCGCACCAAGATATGCAATTGCAGCGAGATTTACTCTAACAAAACCTAGTAAGTAGCCTCCAGTTCTATAGAAGCCAGTGTTCTAAGTATCTTTTCTTCTTTCTTCTTAGCGAATTCCCTTGCGGCCTGGAAGATTGCAGCGTCTGTGGCTAGGCTTGCTGCCGAGTCCTGAATGAAGCTGCAAACTTTCAACGAATCGCGGCTAGTGATAAGTAGGAGCATAGTATCTTTCTTGGTTTGTCTTCAATTCAATCAATTGGCTACCAAACGAATTATCAACAGTGACATATCAACCCCAAGCCCTCTTGTCCGGGTTCATTCGACATGTTCATAATCACACGTGGCGGATGCATCCGTTGCTAAGCCGTCATCGTGACTTACGTGTCGTGTCGTGTCTTCATTGCCTGTAGGAGGCTCCACCTTTACCAATAAGGGGGATATAAAATAAGAAGCTTCAAACACCTGTAAACGAGTGGGAGAGTTTCTCGAGCCTGCCCAAGTTCCCTCTTGGCTCAAGAGGCCGTTATGCTGAACGAAGCGTCATGTCCATTCCTTCCCGCAAACGACGCTTATCAATCAACCAGGCTAGGCGGAGGCACATCCAAATTCACATTCTCTACCTTGCTCCGTTGCACGTCACTTTTGACCACAAGCTCGCGAAGGTTTTTGGTAACCAGTGCACTTTCGGTCTTGATCTTGACCGCTTTATCCCGTCTGTTGGCCAAGTCTTGGACGCTCTGGTCCAAACTTACGCGAATGTTGTCAGCAGGAAACCGGAGAACCTTTCGAACCGACGAGGAAATCCGAGAAGAGTTGGTGTGGATGTAGTCGAGCTCTGAAAGCTGT
The DNA here is from genome assembly GCA_001305505.1 of Neonectria ditissima. Classification (NCBI taxonomy): domain Eukaryota; kingdom Fungi; phylum Ascomycota; class Sordariomycetes; order Hypocreales; family Nectriaceae; genus Neonectria; species Neonectria ditissima. The sequence goes on along the minus strand of LDPL01000022.1, from coordinate 485,836 downwards.
GTTGAGATCTTTTTGGCAAGCTGTGGGGAAAGTGAATTAGGAATCTGCTGCAGGGCATATGCTGATGCGGCAATAACTGAGAATAGTCAGCCAAATCCACGAAAAAACGTATCCCACGATCCACTTACCGGCTATAAAAATTCCGGGAAGAATAAGCTGCCGGAGGTTCTCATTGCCCAGAACGCGTGTCGTCGTCAGAGCTTGACCCATCCATGTGCTCACCCCCATCATCCGTGACGCAACTGTGCTTGCGACGGTGAGAGCCATACCAGCCCCGGCAACCTTCTCCTGACGCTGCAAGAGGACGGACCAGTCGATGAAGTCCCAAATCTCGATGGGAATGTCGAGTTGACGTGCGAGGGCATCACGCTTGCGCCGAAACATGACGTCTGGCCGGAAGTGGAGATTCCGAAACTCGTCTCCGGTGTGAAGCAGACCGAGCTGCTTAATGGTGTTGACCCCTTCCGCAGCCCTGCACCTAGCGTAATCCTCACAACTCGTGACTTCATTGGCAATGTGAGAGATCATCGCCTCTTTTAAGTCGTCGGCGTATTGGAAAGCGCCCAGGACACCAGGGTAGGGAACGCCATAGTCGGACCTTCCACCCTGGGTGACCGCGGTGTTGAGCTTGGCGCGAGTGTGGTTATACACTTCTCTAGAAACGTCTTCAATATGCCGATCGACTTGCTCACCAACTTCAGACCTTGTCTTCCAACCCAACTCAACCTGGGGGTCAAGTTCCTTGAGTTCCTTGGTCACTCGCTCCATCTCTGATTGCGCAACCTCTTCGTTCACACTAGCCAAGGTATGAACATCGTTCAGTACGTTCAGCAGATAGGTTCTCACTGGCGCTAGCTTGGACCTGGCGCGCTTCTCTAGCACGAAACGACGTAGAGATCGCTCTAAAGCCTCGAAATCTCGTGTCTTGTCGTTGTCCTCGGCCCTGCCCTCGCCGTGATCGTCGTCGGGATTATCTCCGCCGCCACCACCACTGGAGCCGCCACTGCTTCCAGCTCCGCCACGAGGCGGCGGCCCAACCGGGATTGCGTTGCTTGAGACAAAGTGAACAAGCTCGGAGGATTCTTTTCGAGTGCGTGGACTCAGACGAGCGACCTGATCCAACACCAACTTCTGACAGCGGTCCTTATTTTTAATTGTGTCAAAGCCATTGACCACAATGAAAATGTACGCCTTCTCCGCAGCCGCAGCCCAAATGAATTCCTTAGCAGATTGAGTAAAGTGATTCGCTGCAGATACGACGAAAACAACCACATCGATCTCTTCTTGCCTGGCGAAAATAGCCGTCGTTTTCGTCGTATCTGAGTTTAGGCCGGGCGCGTCGATGAGTGCGATGTCCACAACTCCGTTATTAAGCAAAGACTCGTTGGCAGGTCTAGCATCCTTTACGTAAACCTTGCACTGAGTGTAAGTCTCGTTGTCTGTGACAATCTTCTCTAGTTCTTTTAGAGAGAAAACATCATATGTCGATTCGTCGGTTCTGCTGTAAACAGCGTTCTTGTGCACCGCATGCACCTCCTCGATCCCAGCGTTCTCCATAGAGTCCAAAACTTCGCAGAAAATAGCCGTGCATGGTTGCTGGTCTTCAGGCAAGACCTTTCGTCGCAGCAAGGCGTTGCAGAACGTCGACTTTCCCGCGTTCAGGTCACCAGTGATGAGGACCTTACTGGATGTGTCTCTGATGCGCTCTCGAAGAGAGAGCAAATGTTTCATGCTCGAGCTAATCTTTCCGTCAAGAAGAGACGCGATAGAACCCTTCTCAAGAGAATGAACCAGTTCAGCTTGTTGCAGAGTCCCCAACTTCAAATCCAGCTTCAATATTGCGAAGTCTTGCCCGATCTGAGGCGAAACTAGGCGGGGCTCGGGAGTGCTCCGACTCTCCGCAGCTCGGCTGGACTCAGCCGATGAGCTTTCGAAAGAAGTCATGGACCGTCTCAAGGCACGAGGATGGTCGGCGTCGGACAAGGAGCCGTGAAGATCTCCCATGATTGAGTGTGGGTGCGAAAGGCCAGGACGTGACAGCGGTCTCTCAGACGATGCCGAAACGCCGGTTTGTTGAACGGATGGGTAATGAAGCGGCCTTGACGCGTTTATTTGTTGTAGGCTCTGAAGCAAACCTAGCACCTCGTGTATCGATCTGTCGAGCTTCGTTCGATGTGTGTTATACCACGCTTCGTGTAGCTGCACCGACCCAGATTGTGCAGAGTTCTGGGGCATCCCCATATCCCATGTTAACCCCGATAATGCCATCGCCACGCGATGCTCTTGGTCCGCCACACTTCCTCCATAGCCTGAGTCGACATCCAGCAGATTCTGCAGCCGCGCTGCATGCTCTGAAGTTGATCCATTGCCAACCGTCACGTAATGTGGACGAGATGACGGTGGAGCGGTGTCGTTTTGTGCGTCGGGGTCGGACTCGGGGCGCATAGGTTCTTTGCCCTTGCTCGTGAAGTAGTCCTGGGGCATCTTGAATGGATTCGCTCTAGCGGTATGGTTGGGATGAACGATGGTGCATTGGCGGTGATGTCAATCGCTGTTGGGATTCGGCGGTGGCACGACGTGGGCAGCGTCGTCAGTTCAATGCTCTGCTAGGAATGGTGCCCAAAACTACACGGTGGCAAAGGTTCAATGCAGAACTTTTGGGCATCACGTGCTGTGGGCATCACGTGCTGTGGGCATCACGTGCTGTGGGCATTTCGGGATTCCTAAATGGGAAAGTTGGGGCTTGAGCTTTCCTGCTTCAGTCCCACCCAGGTTAGCATGTGCGTGTGTATTGTTACCTTGTTGGAAATCATTGCGTTGCGCTTATCAACGACGTCACGAACATCCACGCCCAGCCCGTCTTTCGTACCCTATCCCTTTGAGTGCCGTAAGGCAACACGTAGGTCACGAGCCCCACATGACCCCCGCTAAGGCTGAGGTACGTAGAGTGACTTTGAGCATCAGCGAAATCAACCCCGCCTAATTAAGAAGTCGCGATACCGCTGTCAGCAGTGTAATGTAGCTCTATGTAGAGCGGGAGATTGTTGGGACTTCTATTACTATACAAAATAGGTGGGGTTGAATGTACCTTTGATTTGCTTTACTCTGGTTGGCTAGCCCCCCCTGCTTGTGACCTACATATTGCCTTACAGCACTTAAAGGGATAGCTCATGTTATTCGAATCACGGTGAACCAATACTACTTTGTGTCAGATGAGTGTATAAATAGCAGCTTGTTACTACTTTGTCCTCGATTCTAAGTACTATATTATATGAGTATAGCCTTAGGGTGTTTATACCTTAGGTTTAATTAACTCGCTTAACTGCCTAATATATACTTAACACCCTATACTATTACCCTTATAGATTATATAACTCTTCTAGCCACTTAATTCTATATCTAATTTCCTATTAGTATAATAGCTAGAGGATTCAGGGAAAGCCTTAAATCTACCTTAGACCTAAGCAATAGTAATAGTAAAACTATATATATCCTACTAATTACTAGTTCTACTATTAAGACTTATATTATATAATACCTAAGACTAAGCTATAGCCCTAAATAGTATTTATAGTAATATACTATAAAGCTAAGTATAATACTTTTATACTTAGCTAAAGAAGATAAAGATAATATTATCTATCTTAGTATCTTTCTATAATAGCTATATTACTATATAGCTATTTCTACTTTCTAATATTAAATTAAACCTTAGATATCTCTTTATAATATAATAGCTATAAAAAGAAAGGTAGATAGATAGTTTAATAGTAAGATAGTATAGTTAGTATAGATAGTACCTAGGACTCTACCTCTTCTTTTTAGTAAGTAGAAAAACAGCCTAATAGAGAGATACTAGCTATATTAATAAAATGAAAAGAATGGAATAAGTATTAGGCTCTTAATATAGTACTTCTAATTATATATAGTTAAGGAAATAATAGATAAATAATATAAGCTATTATAATAGCTAGGTTAAGGTATAATAAATAAGACTAAAGGTATAATTAATTATTAAGAAAGGAAAAAGTATACTAAGCCTATAAGTAGGCTAGTCTTCTACTTTAAATAGTAACTAATAAGGTCCTATATATATTAAATTCCTAAGATATTAGCTAGTACTATTATAATAGGTTAATCCTTCTATAAGTAAAACCTCTAATAGATTAATATCTTAACCTTAGTTAAAGGAGGTATTAGATAATATAAAACCTCTCTTAAGAAAAGATAAGGCTAAAAGTATCTTAGATTATTAAAGTTAATAAACTTTAACTATCTCTAATATATTATATAATATTATCTAAGTATAGCTTTTTATAGTACTAATAGTACTATATAGATACTATATAGGGTATTTTCCCTTATACTAATTATATAGCCTAATTATATATTATTACTAATTTAAAGATTTCCTAATATTCCTAGATACCTATTTAAAATAGTTATACTAAATTATTAATTATATATCTATTCTATAACTAATTAGTAAGGAATTTAAATATATTATAAACCTAGGTTTAGACTATAGACTAGTATACTTTATATTATAATTAGACTATTAAGGTTAAAGTTATTAGGCTATAAAGAGAGAGGGATTTTATAAGTTATCTAAATCTATATTAATTACTTATATACTTATCTCTTACTTAATTAATTATATAAGAATACTATTATAAAGCTAGTTTTTTACTCTATCTAATAGTGTTCTCTCTTTTCTAATAAGAGTTTATATACTCTCTTGAATCTCCTTAGGAAGCTTAGATCTATCCTACTATCCTAATAACCTATCTAATTACCTATTAATTTCCTATTAAGAAAGCTCTATATCTTAGGTAAGTCTATATAGAAATATAGCCTACTGTATAATTATACTAATATACTATATAATCTAGCACTAAGGTAATTAAGATTAAGTACCTTATTTATAGTAATAATACTAGGGTATATTACCTAATAATAAGAATATAAGTATTAATCCTAATAGTATAAGAAGAACTTATACCCTATAAAAAGATTATAAACTCTAAGAGTATTAATAGATACTAATATAAGGTTAGAATAATTATATATATAGTTATAATAATAAGATTAAATATAGCTTTTATAGTAAATTAACTAGTAAAATTTAATTAAAACCTAGGGTTCTAATATTACTAAGCTACTAATTAAGCTCTTTAGTATTTTATTAAAATATATAAATTATACCTTAAATATAGTATAATATTTAGCTATAAAGAAGATAGACTATAAGTAACTTCTAATACTAGTTTTATAGATAACTTAGTAAACTATTAGAGCTTATAAGTATTTAATATAAAGTTATTTAGAGAGATTATATTATAGTATACTAATAAGTAAAATATAATTACTATATTAATAACTAAAATAGAGCTTTTAGCTCTCTTATAGATAGTAAAAGAAGTCTTTTTTACTAATAGACTTATTTCTTTATTTTATATAGACTTATCTTTATAGACTACTTAGTAAGTAACTATTTTCCTATTATAAGTTATAATTAAATATAATAATAAGTAAACTATTTAACTAGTTACTACTAAGCTTATATAACTATAAATAAAACTATAATATATTAATATCTATAACTATTAGCTAAGGTAGAAAGTACTAGAGGAGAAAATTAGTATTATTTCTACTCTATTAATATAACTACTTACTAATAGCTTAATAAAGAGCTTACTTAAAGAGATATTTACTAAATTCACTTAGTAACTTAAGCTTATAAACCTCTTAAAGATCTTAGAATAATAAAGGGAGAATAAAGAACTTAACTTAATAGTAATACCCTTAAGCTAAAAGGGTAAATTAGATTAAAATATATAAAGAGTAACTCTAAGAGAGATTATATAGAGTCTATTAAATATTTACTATATAGAGCTAGAAGAGGAAGATAATTACCCTTAGTAGAATCCTAATAGCTTTACTTTTAGGATAGTTTTATAATTTTAACTTATAGTTTAGAACTAAAGGAAAATAGATATATATATATATTAAGTTATCTAAGTATTATACTAACTATTTAATAGATCCTAGTTAATTTATATAATAAGCTAAACTATTAATTATTAAGTTAGTTTTCTTTTTAGTATAATATAATACTATATTATTATTAAGGATAATATTTATAGTAGAAAGTAAAGAGATAAGATAGACTATTAAATTACTATAAGGCTACTATAGGAAAGGTATAATAATACTATAATATATATTAATCTCTAATCTCTCTATTCTTTCTAGTTATTTAAGCTCCTTTTATCTCTTTCTATTAGTATAGTCTCTATTACTTAGACCTTTAGTTATCTAGTATAGAATAATATACTAATAATACCTAATTAGTATAATTACTCTAAGACTATAATAGTTCTATTACCCTTACTCTAAGATTATAATACCTTATAGTTCTACTTCTAGTATTATAGTACTAGTAATACTTTAGTATATAATAGGGCTTTTCTACTTATAAAGGCTTACTTTTAGGCTTTTAATCTTCTAGTAAGATAGTTATAAATATAGTTATTAGTAAATTATTAATAATTAATATATAATTATTATATTATTCTTTAGCCTATTATAGTTATCTAATTAGGTAGTAAGATAGTATTAATCTAGCTATAAGTAGTTATAAAGATATTAAGTATAATATTATCCTATAATATATTTTAGCCTTAATCTATTAGCTAAGCCTAATTAGACTATAAAGCTAAAGTATTTAAGTATAAGTAGCTATAGAGGTTTTTAGTAATAATATTAACTAGTAGGATATTTTATTCTTAATCTAGTAGCTTTATCTAATTTAGTAGTAAGATAGAGCTAATCTAACTATAAGTAATTATAGGGATCCTAGTAATAATATTAATAATTAGAGTATTATTCCTAGTCTCTAGCTATTACTAAAATAAATAGTAAGGTTACTCTAACTAAGCTAGAAGTAAGATATATATTTAGTTATAAATTATAGTATTATATTTCTACTTACTAAATTGAGTTATCTATTAGATTATAAATAGTAGTATTATATTTCTATTACTAAATTAGGTTAGGATAATTATCATATAATAGGTATAAATAGGGTTATTATTTAAGCTATATTTATTACTATTAGTAATAACTAACTAGCTATAGGTTTATAAGGTATTTAAAGCCTTAGTTAGTTCTTAATCTCCTTATTTTCCCTTCTTTTATTATTATTATTACTATCTTTATAGGTAACTTTTTAGCTTAGCTCTAAGGCTAACTTTACTATAAGATTACTATTAATAAGCTATAGTTTTACTTCTCTCTTTCTCTCTTTCTCTTACTCTCTTATTATATCTGTATAAATCTCTTATACCTCTCGTAGCTTTCCTAGTTTACTACTAACTTTATATAACCTAACTACTAGTACTATTATCTTAATACTACTACTTACTAGTACCCTAGGAAGACTATCTAAACTAAGGGTAATAATATAGTTATAGAGGCTTTAACTTCTTATATTCTTATATTTAGTTATAAGTTTACTATAACTTTACTAATAGTCTATTTACTAACTTCTAGGTATAGTTACCTTATCTAAGTATATTTAGTATATAAAGAATAGGAAACTATATAAGCTAGTAAGTTACTTTATTTCTTATTTATTTACTTATATCTATAGTATAATTAACTTACTATAAATTAGCTTATTTATACTAACTAACTAGTTTTAGTCTAGCTTTTTATAGTACTTACTAGTAATAGTCTCCTTAAGACTAAAGCTAAATACTAAGACCTTATAGTAAGTTATTATAAGTTCTTTTATACTTTTAATATTAACTTACTAAGATTTAAACTATTTAAGCTATTTATATTCTTACTTTATACTTAATCTACTAGCTAAAGTTTAGTAATAAGAATACTTAGACTTATACTACTACTACTAATACTATTACTACTATTACTTATACTATTAGTAAGATAGTAATATATATATAACTTATAGAGCTAATCTAGGTATAGGTATAGCTAGATATTATTAATACTTTTTATAATATTATAATATACTTAGCTTATAGCTATAGTACTAATATAGTCTTATTACTATTCTATATAGAGCTTAACTTAGTCCCTTAGGATCTTAATCTAACTAATAATAATAATAAGGAGAAATAATAGGAAGATATTACTAGGGGGCTACTAATAGTATAGAGTAGGTTTACTAATTATTTTTTAGAGTTCTTAACCTAGTCTAATATAACTAAGGGTAATTAGTATATTCTTCTTTTATCCTTTAAGTATTCTTTTAGAATTAACCTAATTTATATATTAAACTTAGTATCTTACTACTTTACTATAAATTTACTACTTATAATCTATAATAAAGTCTATATCTATAAAGTCTTTATAGTTAACCTATAGATTTTCTATATTATTATAGTCTTCCTATTTAATAAGATATTATTAGTTACTCTTAGATCCTGTTATATACTAAAGTGTCATTGACGCTATAATGCCAGAAGCAGAGCTATAAGGCACTATAGTCTTAGAGTAGAAGCGATAGAGCTACTGTAGTCTTAGAGCGACTGTGCTAATTGGGCGTTACTAGCGTGTATTACCTCGCTCTAGACGACTGGAGCAGAAAGGGATAAAAGGAGCTTAGATAACTAGGAAGAATAGGGAGGTCAGAGATCAATATACATTATAGTACTATTGTACCTTTCCCGCTGTAACCTTACAGTAATCTAATAGTCTATCTTACCTCTTTACTCCCTACTATAAATACTATCCTTAATAAGTTAATCTCTCTAAACCTATAGGTATAGTGGACTATTGAGGAAGATAACTACTACTAATAACCCTCCTAGTATACTGCCTACCTCTTTAGGTTTATACTTAATGAGTAATAAAGACCCTATAATTTCATAGACCTAAGATAGGTAACCTAAGAGTTAGATATTACTATTAAACTTCCTATTTAACTATAATCCTAACCTTCCCTCTAAATATAATAATATTCTTATGGAAGAGGTAGAGCTAAACCTTTATATTAAGACCCTATAGACCTTATAGTGAATTAGCTATAAGAGATACTAGCTTAAGCTAACTACTACTAGAATTACCCCTAACTTTAACCCTAATGGTAAGCTATAACCTATAAAGTAAACTTACTATAAATATAATGTAAATATATAGTAGACCCCTAACTATAATATTAGTAAGCTTATCTTAAAGACTCCCTGTTATAGTGTAAAGTCTTAGATTGAATTAAGGATTTATCTTACTGATCTTAATAGCTAATTCCTTTTATATCCCTTAAGCTTCTATATAGACCTACTAAAGGTCCTACTTACTAGTAGCTATCTTAAAGGATTAGTTAAGCTATATTAGACTAGCTTTCTTAATAATAATTAATAAGGTCAAATTAATAAGATTATATAGAATAATTACCTTACTTAGGTCAAAGGGACTATTAATAATAACCCTACCTAATACCTTAAAATAACTATAAAGCTAGTATACTACTATATAAAGCTAGGCTAAACTATTAGGAACTTCCTTAACTACTATAAAGCCCTAGAAGCTAAGCTCCTAGACCAGTTACCTGATTCCTATTGAGTCTACTTAGTGATTCATTGACTTATACCTATACTATAAACCTAGGTAGTTAGCCGCAAAATCCCTTCGACTTAGTAGAAGTTCATCAGCTTAGTCACCTAAGTAGAGACCATCCTTAGAAGACCTAACCCTAGTAATATATACTTATTACCTACTTTAAGTACTATACTAAACAGTAACCCTACTAATACCCCTATAGCTCTATAGGTACCTCACTGGCCCTATAGAGGTATTATTATATACTATAAGTATAGAGAAGAAGGATATATCTTAATAAAGTACTTTAAGCCTAATTATAAGATATATAAGAGTAACTATTATACTATAAACTAGTATCTAGCTAGTTATAACCCTATTATACCTATAATAGCTCCTAATAATATCTAATTTATAAGCCTTAGAACCTAATAGGGGTCTAACTAGACCCTATCCCTACTAATATATTAGACTATTAAAACCTAAATATATATAGGAGGCTAGTAGAAAAGACTAGAGGGAAATACCTTAGTAGATATAAGGGCTAAAGTAAACTTCCTTTACCCTTACTACTTAACTACTACTAAATAGAAGCTTATTAAACCTAGTAAGGTCTAAATTAAAGGAGTTAACTAAGAAGTCCTTAAGAACTAAGGAACCCTCTAATAACTTATAATAGTCTATAATAGTATAGAGAAGATAAGGATATATAAAGTCTACTTCTATATTACTATAATCTACTAGTATAGAGTAATCTTTAGAGACCCTTAGTTTTATAATATAGAACCCTAAGTCCTTAAGTAGAAAATAAAGACTTAGAGGTATAATATACTATAAAGTAATATTAAGGTTATTATAAAGAAGAAGGGAATATATAAGGCTACTAAAGAATATATTATTACCCTTATAATTACTAGTAATCTATTAGATATACTTACCCCTATAATACTAAAAGGAACTCCTAAAGAGTTATAGTAACCTAGTAATAAGAAGCTAGTAACTAACTACCTTAAACTCTACCTAGAATTTAGAGATATCTTTAAGATAGAAAAAGTAGATCCCCTAATACTTAAAGGATAAATATATACTATTAATACAGAGGAAGGTAAAATACTACTATAGGGACCTATCTATAGTCTTACTATAAAGGAGCTAGAAGTCCTCTAGGCTTACCTTACTAATATATTAGTAAAAGGTTAGATTAGATAGTCTATTAGCCTAGCTAGGGCCCTAATCCTATTTATCCCTAAGAAAGGAGGTAAGCTATACCTTTATATTAACTATTATAGTCTTAATAAGATTACTAGGAAGGATAAGGCTCTTTTACCTCTAATCTATAAGATCCTAGATTAGCTTAGTAAGGTATAGATCTTTATAAAGCTAGACTTAAAGGATATATACTACTAGCTATATATCTATAAGGGAGATAAATAGAAGATAGCTTTCTACTACTACTATAGTTACTTTAAATACTTAGTTATACCCTTTAGACTAGTTAATACCCTAGTAATATTCTAAGAATATATTAATAATATCCTTATAGAGCTAATAGATATTATCTATATTATCTATCTAGATAATATCCTAATATATAGTAGTAATCCTAGTAAGTACTTATAGTATATCTATAATATCCTTACCTAGCTATAAGCTACTAGCCTATATACTAATCCTAAGAAATATAAATTTAACCTCTAATATATAAGCTTCCTAGGGTTTATTATAAGTACTAAAGGAATCTATATAGAGCTAGAATATATTAAGTATATTATAAAGTAGCTACTACCTTACTATATAAAGGATATCTAGATTTTCCTAGGATTTATAGGATTTTACTAATACTTTATTAAGAATTATAGTAACATTATAGCCCCTCTTATAGACTTACTATATAGTAATAATAAAAGAACCTTCTAGCTAGATTACTATAAGTCTAATATATTTAAGTAGTTAAAATAGGTATTCTTAGAGGAACCTATCCTTACCTACTTTAACCCTAGTATACCTTTAAGGATTAAGATAGATATATTAGGATATACTATTAGTATAGTCCTATTATAGCTATAGTAAGGCTACTAGTATCTAGTAGTATATATATTATATAAGCTAATAGGAGTAGAATTATAATATTTGACCCCTGATTCTAAGCTTCTAGCTATTAAGGAGGCCTTTTACACTTAGAGGCACTATTTAGCCTATATAGATACTAAGATTAAGGTTCTAATAGACTATTTAAATTATTAATACCTTATAATAAAGCTAAAGCTATTATCTAAGTAGGTTACTATACTTAATAACCTTTACCCTTTTAACTTTAAGATTATCTATTAGCCTAGAATAAAGAACCTAGTAGATAGTCTATTAAGATAGCCTAACTACTTTAATAAGGAAGTAGTAGATAGAGCTTAGATAGCTACTTTACTACTATTTCTTAGTAGATTTAAAGCTAAAAGGTAGGAGAGTAGTAGTAAGATAGCTCCTAAAGTAGGCCCTAACTATAAAATACTAGATATAAGTTTTACTTTTAATACTAGAGAGTAGTATAGTAGTAGTATAGTAGCTCCTAAAGTAGGCCCTAACTATAGATTACTAGTTACTTAGGTAGATAATCCTCTTAGAGGAGGTAAATCTACCTATAGTTTTATATTAGTATATATAGTAGTAATCTTATAGAGCCCTAGAGGTAGTCTTATAGTAAGGTTAGTAGACCTTTACCTTAAGAGAGCTAATAAGCTAGGAATAGAGATTTCCTTAGCTATAGCTATATAAAATACTTAAGAAGTAGATTCCTTTTATTAGGAGAAGTTATAGATAATTTACTATAAGACTATAGTAAAAAAGCCTATAAAGAAGTAAGAGGCTAAATAGTCTATTAGTAAGAATAGTTTACTTTATTATAGCTAAAGGATCTATATTCCCCTTAGTATATATATAGAATTATTAATACTAATATATAATAATCCTACTATAGGATACTAGGGAGTTAGTAAGAGTCTTAGAAGGCTATAGGTATAGTACTACTAGCCCTTAATAAAGAAAGATATAAAAGATTATATTTGAATTTATATAACTTACTAGTAGACTAAGCCCTAGCTATATTAACCTTATAGCTATCTTACTTTACTCCTAGTACTAATTTGACTATAGGAAGAAATCTTAATAGACTTTATTATTAACTTACCCCTTATTATATAGGAAAAAGGCTATATTTCTAATAGTATCTTAGTTATTATTAACTAATTTATAAAATACTCCCTATTTATACTAACTTTAAAGTAACTTACTACTAAAGGACTAGTAACCTTATTCCTTAAGAGAGTCTTCTAAGACTATAGATTACCTAAAGGGATTATTACTAATTATAGCTCCCTCTTTATATCTAAGTACTAGAGAATATTCTATAACCTACTTATAACTAAGTAGCTACTTAGTACTATATTCTACCCCTAAATAGATAGTTAGATAGAGAGGCTTAATTAAACCCTTAAGTACTATATATAGTATTTTTATAATTAGGAATAGACTAATTAGATTAATATACTCCTATTAGCCTAGTATACCTATAATATAAGTAAGTACTTATCTATTAGTAAGAGCCTAGTAGAATACCTATAAGGATTTACCCCTTAAGGACTAGACTATATAGAGGAACCCTTACTAATAGTTAGTACCCTAGCTAAGTTATAAAGTATCCTACTTTACTAGTATTATAAAGTAATATAGAAGCTACTTAGTAATATTTATAAATATTAGGCTACCTAGTATAACTATAAGAGAGAACTAATATTATTTAATATAGGAGACTTAGTCCTACTATCTATAAAGAATATTAAGATCTAGTAACCTAGTAAGAAGTTAGTAGATAAGTATATAGGACCCTACTAGATAACTAGATATATTAGAGACTATTATCTTACCTATAAGCTTAAGCTTCTACTATAATTATAGATATATAATATCTTTTATATCTTAAACCTAGAGAAATAGAAGGGTAATAAACTAGAAGTAATATAGTAGTAAGATAACCCCTTTATTACTAATAATATCTATATTATTAAATGTATTATTATATATAAAGGATCTAAGAGTAACTAGTAATATCTTATTAAATAGGAAGGCTATAATAATATAGAGAGTTTATAGGTTAACTATAAAGACTTTATAGATAAGAACTTTATTATAGAGTATAAGTAGTAAATTTACAGTAAGGTAGTAAGGTAATAGGTCTAATATACAAATTAGGTTAATTCTAAAAAATACCTAAAGGGTAGGGAAAAGGTATACTAGTTACTCTTAGTTATACTAAACTAGGTTAAGGACTCTAAAAACAAGCAGTAAACCTACTATATATTACTAGTAGCCCCCTAGTAATACCCCCTATTATTCCTCCTTATTATTATTATTAGCTAGATTAAGATCCTAAGGGACTAAGTTAAGCCCTATATAAAACAGTAGTAAGGCTATACTAGAGATACTATAGCCTAGGTTCTCTGTAATATTATAGAGGGTATTAGTAATATCTAGCTATACCTACAGCTAGGTTAACTCTAGTAGCTATATATATACTACTACCTTACTAGTAGTATAGGTAGTAGTAGTAGTAGTATTAGTAGTAGTAGTATAAGCCTAGGTGTTCTTATTACTAAACTTAAGCTAGTAAAGTAGGTATAAGGTAGGGATATATATAGCCTAAATAGCTTAAACCTTAGTAAGTTAGTAGTAAAAGTATAAGAAGACTAATAAATAACTTACTATAAGATCCTAGTACTTAGCTTTAATCTCTAGGAGACTCTTACTAGTAAGTACTATAAAGAGTTAGGCTAAAACTAGCTAATTAATATAAATAAGCTAAGTTATAGTAAGTTAGCTATACTATAGATATAAGTAAGTAAAAGGTAAAGTAACTTACTAGCTTATATAGCTTCTTATTCTTTATATAATAGGTATACTTAGAAGAGATAACTATACTAAGGAGTTAGTAGGTAGACTACTAGTAAAGTTATAGTATACTTATAACTAGATATAGGAGTATAGGAGGTTAAGGCCTCTATAATAGTATTATTACCCTTAGTTCAGATAGTCTTCCCTAGGTACTAGTAGGCAGTAGTATTAAGATAACAGTAGTAGTAGCTAAGTTATATAAAGTTAGTAGTAAACCAGGAAAGCTACTAAAGGTACAAGAGACTTATAGAGACATTATAAAAGATTAAGAGAGAGAGAGAGAGAGAGAGAGAGAAACTATAGCTTATTAGTAGTAATCTTATAGTAAAGCTAGCCTTAGAGCCAGGCTAGAAAATCACCTATAAAGATAGTAATAGTAATAATAAAGGAAGGAAAAGTAGGGAAATTAGGGATTAGTAGGGTCTTTAAATACTCTATGAACCTACAGCTAGTTAGCTATAACTAATAGCAATAAACACAGCTTAAACAATAACCTTATTCACAGCTACTATATTATAATTATTCTAACCTAATTTAGCAATAGAAACACAATATAGCTATTTACAACCTAACAGATAACCTAATCTAGTAAGTAGAAAAATAATACTACTATTTACAACTAAATATATATCTTACTTCCAGCTTAGTTAGAGTAACCTTACTGCCTATTTTAGTGATAGCTAGAGACTAGGAATAATACCCTAATTGTTAACATTATTACTAAGATCCCTATAACTACTTACAGCTAAGTTAGCTCTACCTTACCACTAAATTAAGTAAAGCTACTAGATTAAGAATAAACACCCTATTAATTAATATTATTATTAAACTCCTCTACAGCCACTTACGATTAAGCGATTTTAGCTTAGCGGCCTAGTTAGGCTTAGCTGATAGACTCAGACTAAACGTATCACAGGACCACATTATACCTAGCACCTCTACAACCAATTACAGCTAGGTCGGCGCCATCTCGCCGCCTAATCAGGCGACTACAACAGGCCAAGGAACAACACAATAATCGCACATTGGTTATTAATAATTCGCCGATGACCGCATTCGCGGCTACCTCGCCGGAAGATCGAAGGCCCGAGGGCGGGCCTTTGTAAGCAGGGAGGCCCTATCACACGCCAAAGTGTCATTGACGCTATAACGCTAGAAGTAGAGCCATAAGGCACTGCGGTCTCAGAGCGACCACGCCAATCGGGCGTCACTAGCGTGTCACCCCGCTCTAGACGACTAGAGCGGAAAGGGATAAGAAGGAGCTTAGATAACTAGGAAGAATAGGGAGGTCAGAGATTAATATATATTATAGTACTATTATACCTTTACTATAGTAACCTTATAGTAATCTAGTAGTCTATCTTACCTCTTTACTCCCTACTATAAATACTATCTATAATAGGTATATACTATTAAACTATTATAGAGCTATTATATAGCTAGACCTTATTAGTTACTAGTTATATTATTAACTAAACTAATAGATATAAATAAACTCTATAACTAAGGTATAATTATAGCTATAGAGGTATATTAGACTAAGCTCTATTTAGAGGAGATTTAACTTAGATAGTACTTTAAGTACTTTTACTTTAGATATATTATATAATACTATTAGGAATAGGCTAAGTATAGCTACTATAGGGGAGCTTACTATATAAGAGATATAGTTTACCTTATCTCTACTAGTAATATCCCCTTAGTATATTATAACTATAATAGGCTATACCTAGTATAGTCCTATATATACTATATAATATAAAAGGAATAAAAGTAGGTAAAAAATACCTATTTAGAGAGACTTATATAGTTTAGTATTCTAAATAAGTAGTATAACTATATAGTATACCTACTATAGGATATAATAGTAGTACTAATACTAATATTAACTATAGTACTAAATAACCTAGCCTAAAGAGAGCCTAAATAGCCTCTAAAGTAGTCTTAGGCTAGACTAGACCTTAGTCTAATCTTAGTAGTATTTAAGCTAATTAACTAATTTAAAGAGTAAATACTTTTAAAAGTTAGAGAAAATATACTAAGTAATAAAGATAATACCTAGGAAGATAAGGAAGATAAGTAGTATAAGTAACTTAGACCTACCCTAAGATTAAATAAGTTCTAATATACAATTTAGGCTAAGCCTTATAAGGAGTTATTAAAGTAAGTATATAACTAGCTTTTCTTATAAAGTTAATCTACCTAAAACTTATATTATTATATATATATACTAAGCTTAACTTACTTCCCCCTTAGGTAAGAGTAGTAAAGGGTTTTTTATCTTATAGCCTACTATTAGGTTTTTTCCCTCTATTATAAATTAGTTTAAGTTACTTAGAAGAAGGTCTAAATAACTCTAGAGTTAAAATAATATATAAATAAATTAAATTAAATTAAATAATATAAAATCCTAAGTCCTTAAGTAGAAAATAAAAGCTTAGTAGTATAATATACTATAAAGTAATATTAAAGTTATTATAAAGAAGAAGAAAATATATAAAACTAGTAAAGAATATTTTATTACTCTTATAATTACTAGTAATCTATTAGATATACTTATTCTTATAATACTAAAAAGAACTATAGAGGAATTACTATAAACTAATAATAAGAAACTAATAATTATCTACTTAGAGCTTTACCTAGAATTTAAAGATATCTTTAAGATAGAAAAAGTAAATTTTCTAATATTTAAAGGATAAATATATACTATTAATATAAAGAAAGGTAAAATACTACTATAGGGACTTATCTATAGTCTTATTATAAAGAAGCTAAAAGTCCTTTAGGTTTATCTTACTAATATAATAGTAAAAGATTAGATTAAATAGTCTATTAGCTTAATTAAAGCTTTAATCTTATTTATCCTTTAGAAAGGAAATAAGCTATACCTTTATATTAACTATTATAATCTTAATAAGATTACTAAGAAAGATAAAACTCTTTTACCTCTAATTTATAAGATTTTAGACTAATTAGATAAAGTATAAGTCTTTATAAAGTTAAACTTAAAAGATATATACTACTAGCTATATATCTATAAGAAAGATAAATAGAAGATAGCTTTTTACTATTACTATAGTTACTTTAAATACTTAGTTATACTCTTTAGACTA
>LDPL01000022.1:363025-461699 GCA_001305505.1 Neonectria ditissima | reverse complement strand
TATACTTCTTAAACTAAATAGAAACTCTAAAACTAAGACCTTAGTTTACCCTAGAAGATATAATTACTATATAATCTATTATAGTAGGTATATAGTAATATATATTAATAAGTAATATAGATCTAAGTTATAGATATTATAAGCTAGAGAAAACTAAGCTAATATTACTTTTATAAAAACCTAATACTAAATTATAGCTCTCTATAACCCTTTAAATAGTAAAGGTAAATTACTTATACTATAGGCTCTTACTAGTACTATACTAACTAATTATATACTACTTATTAGTAACTTTAACCTTTATTATCTACTTTAGGATTACTATAGCTAGTTAGACTAAGGTAATAGCTATCTTATTAAGGAAGTATAGTATCTCTAAGTTAGCCTCCTTATATCCTAAGGTATAGTTACTAGATTAGCCTAAAACTACTATAATAGTACCCTTAACCTAGCTTAGGCTATAGAGGCTATTAGTATAATATATAAAAGAACTAACTATAACCTAGAAGGATCTAATTACTTCCTATAGTATATTTATATTATAGTTATTCTAGAAGAACTAATACCTAAACTAGACTCTAGATATAACTAGAAGAAGATTAATCTATAGAATACTCTTAATAAAGTAGTAGTCTATCTTTAATAGTCCTAGGGTACTATAACCTCTATAGAAGCTCTTAATAAGGCTATTAACTAGCTTATTAAGTAACTTAAAGTAATTATCTAATTTATAACCCTAAAGCAAAAGAAACCTAGACCCTACTATAACCTATAGTAAAATAGTAAAATAGCTAAAGTAACTAATAAGCTTAAATAAGCCTATTATAGAGCTTAATATACTAGTTAACTATCTAACTAGTATACCTTATTTAAAGTATAAGTATAGTAGGATTACTATATAAAAAACATATAATACTCCTACTAGAGAGAACTCCTTACTAACTTCCTAAGATATAATATATTAAAATTCTAGAAGATAGAAAGATAAGCTAGACTATATAATAGTACTACTATAACCCTACTATAGTTCCTACCTCTTACCTAATAAGACTACTTAGAGCTAGTAATACTCTATATAGATAAAACTAAGATCCTTACTAGGAAATTCTTCCCTAAGCCCTAAGCTAATAACTTTAACCTCCTTCTCCTACTTCTACCTAGATTACCTAAACCTAAGTTAAGCCTAATATACCTTAGAATTACTCCTAGTAAGATTAGTAAAGCCCTTAGTAAGATTAGGTTATAGAAAGCCTTAGGTAAAGATAGAATTCCTACTAGCTTCCTTAAAGTATATAGTAAGCTATTTATACTAGTATTTACTAAAATAGTAAATATAAATATTATAATTAGTTACTTCTTAACTTATTTCTATACTATAATTATTATAGTTATTCTAAAAGCTAATAAGATCCTAGTATAATAATAAACTATATTAGGCTAGTAACTAATCTCCTTACTTAATATTATTAGTAAAATTATTAAAATAGTTATTAGCTAGTATATTATAACTATAGTAGAAGTAAAGGGACTATTACCCTTAGGGTAAATAGGTAATAGGCTAAGGAAATCTATAGAACTTATATTAGTAGTTATTATAGAAGTAGTATATATAGCCTAGAGCTAATATAGCCTTATCTTTCTCCTTTAACTTAATTTAAAAGGGGCCTTTAATATAGTAGACTATAGATAACTTATTATAACCCTATAATAGATAGGCTTCCCTAGATAGCTCCTATTATAGCTTAGTAGCTATCTTATAGTATAAATAGTATATCTCTAATTTAATAGCTAAATCTTTAACCCTATTAAAGTCTAAGTAGATATCCCTTAAGGATTTCCCCTATTATCTATACTATTTATTCTCTTTATTTCTAGCCTTTATAAAGCCTTAAAAAGGGCCCTAGGGATATTAGTTATTAGATTTATAGATAATACTAATATACTTACCTTTAGATATAATATAAAAGAGACCTAAGTCTAACTTAAGATTACCTAGGAAATCTATAATAACTAGGCTAAAACTAATAGAATAATATAAGAACTAGATACGGTAGTACTTATATACTTTACCTAAAAGTATATACTAGACTAGACTTAGATCTAACTTAGGGACCTAATAATTATACCTAAAGAGTTATATAGATTCCTTAGACTCTTCCTATACTAGAAACTACTATAGAGACTATATATTAATTACTTAAAAGGGAAGTTAGACTATTAATATTAAGCTCTTACTATAATTACTATAAGTATATAGAGGGTTAGCCTTAAAGCTACTAGGTTAATCTATATATAAGTTATATAATTAACTATAGTTTATAGTACTAGAGCTTACTATACCCTAATATCCCCTAGGGGAAAGCCTTATAGGATTATATATATACTTATAATAGAATAGACCTAGGCCCTATATATAGTCTTAGGGGCTTATAAAGCTACCCTAGTATATCTACTTAAAACTAAGCTTACTATCCCTCCCCTTAATATCTACCTTAATAAATTAGCTACCTAATTCTATAGCTATACTAAAAGGTAGAATACTATACTACTTATTAGGAATACCTCTATAGTAGCTATAAGGTAGATTTACTATAAATAGTAATAAGGGCTATAATAGTAACTATAGTAGGAAGTTAAGGACTAGCTCTAAAGCTAGCTCCCTTAAAGTTAAAGTTAAGGTATAAGCCTTTAAACTATTTAAGCTTATACCTTATCTAAATAGACTATAAGGTAGACCTAACTCTAGGATAAGGTAAGAGAATACTAGGGTATAAATTATCTTAAACTAGTAGAAGCCTACCCTCTAGCTAATAAGAAGAAAGTACTATACTTATATTAAGGCTTAGATAAGTACTAAAGTTTAATACTTATATAGCTTAGAATAGGAAAAATCAGATTAAGGAGCTTTCTCTTCTTAAGATATATACCTAATATACCCTTACTATAATACCTATATAAGACTAGTAAAGAAATACCTAAGTATATTATTATCTTCTACCTAAGATTTATTAAGTAATATAGCTATCTTATAAACCTACTATAGGACTAATATAAGCTTAGAATTTAGCTATTAACCTATAAAATAGCCTAACTACTTACCTATTAGTTTCTTAATCTATATCTTATCCTATATTATAAGCTTACCCTATAAATATATAGTAACTATAATTATAATATAAAAGTAGAGTATAAGCTTATAGTATAATTAACCTAAAACTATAGCTACTAAGTAAGAGTAACTTACCCTTATACTAAGTACTTCTAACCCCTCTCTCAGAGAGACTAAATATACCTAGAAAAAAGCTATAAAGAGTAAAAAAAAACTAGCCTAATTATAATAGCTATCTCCTAATTAAATCCTCTATCTTCCTATTAAGTCCTCTAAGCCTATAGTATTAACCTATAGACCTATCTTATACTTATACCTCTACTATCTACTACTTAACCCTACTACTAGCTACTAATAGCTACTAAGTACTAGGCCTATACTAGTATCTAACTACTTATAGCTAATAGCTAATAGATTTACTAATAGCTAAACCTACCTACTTAAAATCTAAGGCTCTAATTATAACTATATAGTAAGCCTATATATACCCTATAGATATAAAGACATATAACTAGTATATAGCTAATATATACTTACCTTAATCTAAAGGCTAAGTAGGGGTTTTCCTTCTTATTCTCCTTCTTTTTCTTCCTTGTCTAATAGGAAGAGGGATAATTCTAGTCCTAGTAAGAGGACTATTTACTTATATACTATAATAGTATAAGGGGCCTAACTTAAGCTTACTATAGAAGTAATATAGGTTTTCGTCTAGTTTGGTTTTTCCTATATCTATATAGATTAAAAGCACTATTGACCCCTTAGGTCTATAGTATATAAATAAATAAATAAATTATTATTATAAATATAAAAGTCTTTTTATAAAGAGATATAATATATAATTAATATTATATTATATATTAATTTCTTTATCTTTATATTATTAGGTTTAAAGTTTATTTATTAACTTTTATATTTACTTAAAATCTATTTATTTTTTATTTTATTCTAGGTTTTTTAATCTTATCTATTTTTAGTAATCTTATTAGTTATTATATTCCCTATTATTAATAATAATATACTAATAAGATAATTATATTAGTTTTATATATTCTAATAGCTCTTAAAACTAAAGATTAAATTAAGAATTAGATAGTTTAATAATTATATCCTTATATATATTAATATTATTATAGATAATATTCTTATTTAAGCTAATCTTTAATTTCTTTATTAGTATTTTAAGGAAATAACTTTCCTTAATAATAAAAAGTATATTAATATAATTTATAGTCTTATTAAGTAGAAGTATCTAATCACTAAGAATAGTTAAATATATCTTATTAATTATACTAATTTAAGCTAAGCTTAACTAAAAGCTATTAAGCTAATTAAAATTAACTTAGTAAATTTACTACTAATAGAGAATAAGATTAATCTCTCTATTAAGACTATAGTAATAGCTATAAGTATATACTATATAGCTTTAAGGATTATTTTCTTACTATAAAATTAAGTATATAATTAGAATAATAATTTATATTTTATTAATTATAATACTTTAGCTAGTATTATATTATACTATATTATATTAAGATAAAAAGAAAGTTAACTTAATAATTAATAGTTAAGCTTATTATATAAATTAACTAAGATTAGCTTTTAATAAATTAAAGATATAGAGAATAGAGGAAAGAATTTAAATTAGTTACTAGTAAAGACTAAAAGCTTAAGATTAATATATATTATCTTATTAGAAATGCTTATTATATTTAAGATTACTAGGATTTCTAGTACTAAGTATATACCTTATTATACTAATTATTATAAAACTAATTATATTTTCTTAATCTATTTATTAATATTAACTTAAGCTATATTTAATTTTAAATATATTATCTTATTAAGAAAGCTTATTATATTTTAAGTTATTAGGATTTCTAATACTAAGTATATATCTTATTATATTAATTACTATAAGATTAACTATATTATCTTAATCTATTTATTATTATTAACTTAGGTATAATATTAATCCTTAGGGTATTATAAGATAATCTTAAAGGAGTTATATAAACTTAGTTAGCTTAGTTAGGACTTAGTCCTTAGTAATATAGCTATAAAATCCTTATAATTAAGAAAAGAGATAAGCTTTAGTCTTATTATAATTTAAAAGCTATTTTTACTCTACTTATCTTTCCTAGTAACTTTACTTATTAATCCTAATAACTATTATATTAGACTATATACTTTTAAATATTAGTATTAGTATTAATTTATAATTAGTTAGTACTAAGTTTACTTAAATTAGTTTCAGTATAAGTTTATAATAATTAATTTAAATTAATACTTAGTTAATTTAATATTAACTAACTAATTTTATTACTCTATATAATAAGCTTTCTTATTTACTCTTTCTATAAAAATAAATAAAAAATCTTAAGAAAGTAAATCCTTTTTACTCTTTTTCTTATAATCCTTCTAAAAATCCTTTCTTATTTCTAATTTAATTCCTACTAGCTACTAGCTAGCCTACTTATCCTAATACTTCTACTATTATAGCTAACTTAATCGTTATAATAGACACAGATTACAGCATTATTAACCCAGCATTGCCAACCCAGAAAACTAGCTCTTACCCTCACACATAGCCGATCACCTGGCCGTAATGTGTTAATGAACGACACTGCTTCATCAAGTTGAACCGGACTGCTGAGCCCTTCGTTCTCCACACCGTCGACGGGACTGTGGAAGTTTAGCTTCGTCTTTACTTTTCACTTTTGCACTGACCTCGAATCCGCGTTCCAATCGATGTTATACGTTGACCAATTTCCAACGTTGAGTAAATTTCTTGCGACCTCAAGCTCCTGGACAATATTGTCACCTAGCGATCAGTTAATATGCGAATAGAAGTAGACATTTGAAATTCTAAAACCTCTCTTGATGGCAATTTGAAACCATGTTTCACTGCCGTGACACGTCCCTCTATCCCATGGATATTTGCTTGCATGATCGGACCACCCTTGATCTTTACCACTGATGGCCACATGAATTCTGGACATGGGGACTATATAGCCTTCATCAGCTCGAAGAAACCATGAGCGTATAGATCATACGCCACACTGATACTGAGACTTACTCTTTGCGGTAGCTGGAATGGGCTCAGTTTCCAGGTATATCCCACTGTGAACTCCTAAGAATTCCACGATTTGCTGCATCGAAAATTGAAAAGTCGTTGCTGTTGCCTCATCTCCTACTACCACAGCGGTACCGTGCTTTGCTGAGTGAAGACATTCGATCTCTTTTGGAAAATTGTCCGGAACCAGACCATGCCGATTCCACAGTTCTCTGACGGGATTGCCAGCAGAGGCAATGTCCAGAACACTTTGGTTAGTCGTCGAGGGCCATAGCACATCTGAATTCCGATCCCAAATCGCCTCCACCACTTTGGCGTCACACAGCTCTGCACACCAATTTAATGTGCCAACATCATTAGTAGGGCTTAGTCCAATCCCGTGATCGAGCAAAACCTCCGCGACCGGATAGAGCCCGAGCTTAGCAGTCTCGATCAAGAGACTCTGATACGTCGAATGCTTTCCCACCTGCTCCAACTCACCTCTCCCATATCCGTCTATAGTTGCCTTGACAATCTCGGGATCACCTGTCTGTACTGCTTTTTGAAGAGGTGTTTCGCCAAGTGCAAATAGCTCTCTAGCCCTCACTGAGTGTTCTAGCAGCAGTCTGAACGGTGCAACCTGGGAGTGTTCCAGTACAACACCGAGAAGCTTCTCAGCATCCTGGGCGGAAAGATCATTACCAATTATTGGCAGAAGCATTTCAACGCACTTCATCTTCCCTTGAAATATTCGATTCCACCTATCTTCGGCATCGGTCGAGGCAGGAAGCGTGGCTGCAGCAGCAATAGGGGTCCGCCCTTGATCATCCTTGATGAAAAGAAGTTCCCTTCTCTCTCCCAGAACTGATTGCATTGCAGCCGCATGGTAAAGCCGGCCCCATCGACAAGTGAGATGAAGCGGGGTCTGACCATGGCGGTCTTGCAAAGAAGCATCTGACTGATTGAGAAGAAGCTTGAAGCCGTCTGTCCTGGCTAGATTAATGTGCCCTTCGTGGCGAGCAGCAATGTGCACGGCGGCTTCCCCGAGTACGTTACTCGCAAATAGGTTGGGCTTTGCGTCGAGAAGTCGTCGCACTGAATTGGATGCTCCATTCCAGCAGGCCCAAGCGGCCACCATCACGGCAGTAGCATGCTCTGCGTTCTCGAACTCAAGTAGGTCTTGCCCGCCGGGGAAGCTCAGGAGTGCTCCGATGATTTCTGGCTCATTGGCCTCGGCCGCTTGGTGGAGAGCGCTTTGATGTGACGGG
Organism: Neonectria ditissima; assembly: GCA_001305505.1. Lineage (NCBI taxonomy): Eukaryota > Fungi > Ascomycota > Sordariomycetes > Hypocreales > Nectriaceae > Neonectria > Neonectria ditissima. The sequence goes on along the minus strand of LDPL01000022.1, from coordinate 454,270 downwards.
CCAGCCCTATTCAGGAGAAGTTCATGCCTGTTTGGCATTGGCTTCATGGCCTTGAGAATCCTTCGGACAATTTTGATATTTCCTTGATGATTGATATTGCCACAAGCGTCCATCAAAGGAAGCCGCCCTTGACTATCCCCTCTGGCAACCATATTTTGCCTTTTGTTCAGAGAGGCAGTTTCCGGAATGATGTCAACTACCTTCTCATGCCCTGCTGCTATAGCAGCCTGAAAAGCAGAGATCCCCTCGGGGCCATTTTGCTTATTCGGGTCGGCGCCTTGAGCAATTAAGACTTCGACAACATCATCGTGTCCTAATCTTGAAGCCATGTACAGTGGCGTGTACTCGGCCTGATCCCAAGACGGCTCCGGAAATCCTTCTACATGGTTTCCCTGGGTTATCCATCTCTCTGCCGCCAACGGAAGATTAAAGAAAGCAAGAATATGGAGCGCGGATAGTGGAGGGATTTCAGTATCCAGCTTATACCACATCGCGTCTTTCCAAAACCCTAGCTCCTTCAGTTGGCGCTGTATAGCAATGGTGGCTGAGTCCAGAAACCGATCTCGTTGAAGCAACTTAGTTAGATCTAGGTTTAGGAACGGTTCTGTTGGCAGCCTTTCGTCTGCTTGCTTTAAGTGCCAACCCCAGTTGGAAGCTGCGTATTCCAAGAAGGGAGATTCTTCGACAGCTAATTTCCATTGCTCCAATGACCCAGCATCCTCTCCAGACCTCTCCATGCATCCTAGGCATGCTTTGGCAATGAGACCGTGTGGATTTTCGAAGGGTGTAAGAGTATTTCGAGGGTTGGTGCAATAGTCCTTGACAGCTTTGTGAATGGAAACAAAGTCTGAGTCGTTGCCAATGCTCACAAATTAGGAAGTTGACTTGATCAACGCCTCTTTTCTGAAGTTAGAAAGGTTGGTATTCTTCGAGTATCTTGAGAACGCAAGCGCGTGCTGTAGTTGGGGAAGCCGAAGTCCTGATCCCACAGTATGAATGATCCAGAGAAGAACTTCTCTGCCAGTTCTGTTTTCGCCTATACGTTCCATGACTCTCCTGATGAGCTCATCAAGACCATCGGTGAGGTTATCCATAGCGCCATCCACACCCTCTGGGTCTAATGTGTAGAATTGTTTGATGAGTATATCAGCGCAGAGGAAGTTTCGGTTTGCAATCTCGATGATTCTGTTACCAAGCCTCACAAGCTTTTCTGCAGTATCTAGTCTCTTAGAAAGCACCGAAGAACCCATGAACATGTCTGACTCATCTCCAGCAACAATGCTCTTCAGTTTGCTGTTAACAAAATCCCTGATGGAGGTTTTGTTATTGTTGGCGTTGATGATCCTTGCCTTGAGATGTTCCGCGTGCTGACGTAGGCCTTCTCTGGATGTCAATACGACTCGAGCCTCTGGCGAGTTCAGTTTTCGTAGTTTTGGGATGATATCGCGGTAGATGAGCTCTGGTAGCTCATCAAGCCCGTCAACCAATATGTAGACACGATCAAAGCTCCGCGACACAGTTCCCAATACTGAGTATACAGACTCGCGTTCTTGAAGGCTCCGAGCTGGTCGTACAAGATTCTCGAGTGCTTTGACATGATTGATAGCCTGTCGAGGGGCGACCTCCCACAGTTGGTGCAATAGTTGGCGAAGTAGACATGCCAGAATTTGATCTGAGTGTTGGCTGTCTTCTTCTTTGAACGAACAGTAATGAATGGCAACCCCGACTGTGGGCGGCTTCCGAGGGTTATCATCGTCATAAACTTGGGTTACGTCTTCTGAATCTAAACTCAGAAGATGCTGGGCTAAAAAAGTGGCTAGATGGGACTTGCCAGCGCCAGCTTCTCCAAGAATCCACAGCCATGGGGAGTTGTCGCTCGAAGGGGCCTCCTTCCATTCAAAAAAAGACTCTTCATCAAGGATCCAGCTGGGCGGGCTATCCTTCAGATTTCTGAGCTTTTCTGCCGCAGAGGGTTCCAGTTGGATTGGAAGTTGGTCAATAGTCTTGAAGGAATATGTCCTGTCGATGCCATTTTCAATCTTCTGGAGACTTTCGAGAACATGTTACTGCGCTACTGTAGAATCTACAGCTTGATAAGTGTTGAATATCACCAATGCCCTGCAAAAGGGTTAGCTATAGCGAAAACAAGGAACAAGATCACTGGAACTGACTCATCAAGTCTCCCGTTTTGGTTGTGGAGTTCGTCGACGCGACCCAGAATCCATGACTCGTCAATAACCCACTTGACCCCTTTCCAACTTCGATCAAACCCTCTTTGAAATGAGGTCTTGAGTTTTTTGTTACTGAAATAATTTTGTAGGTCTAGTACAATACTGTCGTATCCACCAAGGATTTCCGGAAGTTTGGTGTGAGTTCGGTTCACCAAGGACTGTATGTCTTCGTTGGGAGACAGTAGGGAAAAGAGGCGCTTCACATCCTCGATGCGCTCTCGCGATTCATTCAATGTGATATGCTGTTGATCTAGGTGTGAGCAAGATCCTTTGAATGAGCAAGGTAGAGGAAAAAATACAAGGCTCTGAACTGTTTTCTCGGTCTTGACAGCGGTTTTGGTCTTTTTCACGAACAACGCAACTAACTTGATCGCCTCTATTGTTGTAGTAAAGATGTCCATTGTGGCAAGTTCCGATCATGTTACTTGGACAGTGAAGTCCGTCGTGATAAAGATAGAATATGAATCGACTTAGTAGTTTGCATTCCAAAAATCCCGCAACGTCACTACTCCTCATGCATGAAGGTTGGGGTCCAAACTCACGTAAGCAAATTAACTGCGCCCGTCATTTAGATGACTCGCTCATGAGTCTCTTTATAGCTTACGGGGATACATATTAATCACAAAGCAGTCATAGTCAGTGCTGGAATTGCATATTAAAAAAAAAAGGTAGTAGTCGGTGCCAGCAGTCGTCGGCATGTCCCCGCGGCCTGAGTGGCACAAGTGCCAGAGATTGTAGACAAGTCAACCGAAAAAAATATCGAAGACGAGTTGGCTGTCATAAATTTTCTATGCTAGTCTATCTATCTCACTGAAGATCAAGATCACCTTGCGTTTGCTTGGCGAACGGCTCAGTCAAGCGAGCGCTTGCCACCATCCTTCCACAGTTCAAGATGGTGTGGCATACAATAGGAAAACCATGACTAATTTACAACCTGCGTATCCTTATTCACTGACCCACGACCCGATCGGCATCTTACCCATTATCTTTATCTCCATTCAAGTCCAAACACCGAACTCCAATCCTGTTTGATCAATTCTTGGTCAGTCCTTGCTTGTCCTCGCGCAGTAGATCACGACCTGTTCTGGGTATTGAGCCAGTGAACTTTACAACTTTTGATTGAAACAAGATGTTCCACAGGCGACTTCCTTTCCTAAGGATCGAAACAACCACATCCACAAATCACCCATGTCTCTTCTTCGATTGGCTGAAAGGCCTCCAAATATTGAACGTTGTGGATTTCTTCGTGGAGAGAGATGTCATGGTCTTTTAACTTCCTCTGCAATGCAATTATTCCCATCGGCCCGAGTATCATGAGACGTTCAATAACGTCCCAGTAGTTCAAATGTTGAGAAACTCGTTCCCGCTGTGACCTGACTTCTGCGAGCGATGCGTTCATTTTCTCTAGCTCACTCCGATGAGCTTGCATGTCTTCGGAGTTTGGTCTGTCCTGCTTGGCGGCTTCCAATTCGGTTTCCAGTGCCAAGACTTCGCGGTGGTTTTTGCTCTTTCGTTCCTGGTGATCCTCCATACATTTTGCTTGAGTAGTCTGGTCTGGAACTACTTGCTCCTTGTACTGGATGAACAAACGCAAGTTGTTTTCGATCTCCTGCCCCGTCTGTTGTTTGTTAGAAAGTGTTCTCTGAAGACCTTCGATCTTTTTCTCCACGCCCTCTTGCTCTATCGCAAGTGCCTTGATCGCCGTGTTCTTGCTTTGCACCTGTTCTTGTACCTCGGCAAGATTTTTGCTGATACTGTAGAGTTTCCCTGACGCGCCGGAAGTTATGTGTCGAACGGAAGCGAGGATGTTTGACGGCTTTTGTCTGATTGCAAGGCTAGACGCTGTATACTGTACCTGGTAGAATGTGTTCAGACTTAGAGCAAGGCAAAAGAACAAAGCCAACTTACTGGGTGGACACCTGGATCGACAGATTCATTGCGAGGGCGCTTCTTAGGCGAAAAGCCGTTGGTGGACGAGTATCGTTTGTTTGTCACAGGGGTGCTTCTCTCGCTTCGTGGGTTAACGTTCATGAAGGCATCTGGCGTAAAGTTCTGGCTGGGTGACTTGTCTCCACGTCGAGTAAGGCGCAGTTTAATTCGCTTGGTGTTATTGACTGCATCATCTTTCTTTTGGTGGCCCACTTCGCCTGTGTTCTCGTTGTTCTCGCTGACCTCGTTGCTCTCGTTGCTCTCGCTGGTCTTGCTGGCATGATCCTTGAGCTCGTTGCTAGGCTTGCCACCGACCCAGATAACGGATTCAATGTTCGTCCTAGCCTTGCTAAGTTCCTTTTCATTCTTGTCTTTGTCGTCGCCATCTTCGGTGTTGATGATCTTAAAGTGTATGAGGGCATCGATGATGTAGTTGATCGTAAGACCATCTCCAGACTGACGAGAAGCCCAACTGACAAATTCCGGAAACTCTTCATCAACCGGCTTATCATCAGAAGCTTTATCCACGATGATTCGAAGCTCGGCTAACTTCTCCAACAAGGCCGTCGTGTACGCTGCCCAGTCCCAGAAATGTTGATGCATTCCGCCATGGACTAGGATAAAGTCGAAGAAGTTTCGGCTGTCTTCTACGCCACCAGGGCCAAGCCGAAGGCCTTCGAAGATTGTTTGGTCGGATAATACAGCCTTGTTTTCGTCGGGAACCGTCGACGTCGTTGTGCTTGACAAAGGGAGTTCGGGTGAGGACTTTGATGTGGAGGGTTGAGTCCTCGAACCCTGGGACATGGAACGAGTTCGGCGGAAAGGTGTCGGAGAGCGTTTCTGGGGATCTTTGGACGAGTCCATTTCGACAATGTCGGTGGAGGGCGAGTCGTGGGCTTGTTCGCGTTCGAGGTACGGATGGACGTTGCGTGCAGTCGAAAGAATTGACGGCGGGAAGGGAGAGCGAAGAAGCAGAGGAGAAGAAAGAATTGAAAGAGGGGGTGCTCAGCTCTACCCTTCATTTGTTTCGATGCCTTATGACGTGGCCTAAGGAGAATTTTTCATCGGCACGTCGCATACTTGCGGGGTGGCGGCAGGCTTGTGTCACTTGAGAAGAGATGAGGGCAGCAGGTGGTCTCTAGAGCGGAAGTTGTGATGATTGAAGAATTCGAATACATAGAGCTCCGAAAAGTCTTACAAAATGTTTACAGAAAGCAAAAAAGTTCAAGATCATTCTCCACGGTCCTGACGGATGGTAGTCCCATTGCGAGGCGGATGGCTGTCTTCGGGTGAAGCCTGGGATGCTGTCGGACTTGAAAGAACGTGTTTCCGCTATTGACAAGTGTGCCTTGTAGACAGACTACATACAGGCGAAGGAGTCGCTCCTTGGTCGGCCGCGATATTAGTTGGCCGCCTTCCATACAAGAGGTCGTAGTTGTGGTGGCCCATATGATGGGGATACTATTATTGCCTTCCAGGTTGCGTGGTTGACCATCGTCAGATTGCTTTACACCATTTTTTGCCTTTCGATGTATCAGTACAACGACCGAACACTTCTGATTGTGTGGACCTTTTACTCGTGCGTTTGAACACTAAGCTGAGTTCCATCTTTGATCTCAGCTACTCCGTTGAACTACATTCTATGTTTCTTTCCGTAGCAACACCACCGGCCCCAGCGAGCATCTGGACTTGGACTCTTTGGGCTCTGGCGGAGCGACTCGACACAACTTCCAAGGAATGCGCTGCTTCATGGAATCGTCGAAGAAGCTTCCCTCTATCAGGCATCGTCCCGGCAAGAAGACAGTTTCACGGAAATGTGCACGGGGCATATTTTTAGGGACAGAGATTGCTCTTGAAATGTTGTATTGCAAACTCACTTCACTCCTTCTATCTCCTGGAACTCCGTCATACCACGTCACCTCGTCACCAATTCACTCTTGCGGCTTTATTGGAAATCGTTGGGCCAGCACTTCTCCTTGGGCCAGAGCTTCTCGTCATGAGTAGTGGCGTGAACCTCGAGCTGGATCTTGTTCGTATTGACGATCTCCTTGCGACAGTTTTGGCACTGCATTATCCGTCTCAGTCACTTGTCTTCACGGGAAAAAAAGATTCAACAGGCGGAACTCACGATGGAGGTAGGCTTCGGCGGCTTGACGGGCAGGCCGTTTGCCTTCACGGGAGTACGTGTTCCGGCAGCCTCGGCCTTCTTGTGCTCCTTGGTGCGCTGCGGGACATACGGATAAGCACTGAGGCAGCAGTTATCGCGGGGAGCGATGGCGAAGACCAGATAGGCCGAAGGGACCTACTCTGTCCTTCTTGGAGATGGGCATCTTGAAGGTATTTTGTTGCAAATTCTTGGTGTGTGATGTGAATGTGATGCGATGTGGTGCACTGAAGCCAGTCCGTCAGCTGGGAAAAAAATTTGTCGCTGGAGTTTGCAGCCTTGCGCCTACCAGGTGGGGTGACTAAGCCCAGCCAAGGCCGGCGCTTAGCTCGCTTAGGCTAAGGCTCGGGCAGTTATCGTAAGGACCCGCCACCTGATGAGGTTAGCGGACTGGCCTGCCCCTCCGCTACCAGCTGGAATAGGCAGCAGCGTCGGCATTCCCGGCCTTGATAAGGGTGATTGATTGATCGTTACTTGAACTTGTGTTGACCGCTTTCTCAATATGTGTTCAGAGAGCACCCTATATAAACAGGAGGTTCTATGGCTCTGAACGACACGTTCGGCTTTTGCTGCAATATTATCTTACAAGGAGTACCCTGTTACTGGTCTCCGCATTGACATTGCGTGTGAATGAGCCTCCAAAGGGGCCATCCTGACTCTTTGGCTTACGACTACTAGGGCAGAGAAGAAGTGAAAACAACAGATCAATGCGTTCGGGTGTTCTTTTAGGCGGGATAACCATATGAGTTTATCTACAGCATTATCTACCACGGCGTTCAACTATTACCTCACTGCTTTAAACGCCGAATCTCAATCAAAAACAACTTTATCCTCTCCTCCGCTACCAGGTCGTTCAGGGGGCTTCCTTCGCCCGTCAGTATAGTCTATTTCATCCCCAATCCGAGATGGAGGCCAAGGCAGGCTCTCATCGCCGTCACCTTCTGCATCACGCCGAGCAGCTTTGCGTTCGGCTGCTCTTTCTGCTCTACGACGTCGGCGCCGATCGGCTGCGTCCTCAAGCGGCGGAGCAACGATCTCAACCCCATCCAAGCGTTTCTCGTGTAGCTCTTGCGCAGCTCTTGATGTCTCCCCGGCACCGAGTGGGTCTTCAAAGAAATTTGTTCGATCGGGGATTGCGGAACCCATGCTGCGGTCTGGTGACATGTGCTTATAACGCTCCGTTCCATCATCACCCGTGGTGGACAAGGGACTGGGTGACGATCCTCGCCCCTTCAATCGAGGGTTGTCATCTACATCGAGCTTCCGGCCTATGATAGGGTCAAGACTTATAGGCTGCTAGTCTTGGCGCGCGTCCTTTTCATCAGCAGTTGTCACAAATTCTACATATTGTGGCTCGTCTCCACTTCTCCGCTCGAGGCGGCGTCTTCTTCGGCGTTCAGCCGCTTCCATTGCTGCTTGGTCCGGGCCCTCATCACTGTTGTTCGAAATACCCGACCATGTACCGTGAGAAGAAATGCTTGCGGCATCAGAGCCACTCTCAGTAGGTTCCACAGGTTCCGCGGGAACCCCGGATTCCACCGTATGTTCCCACAAACGCCGCTCGAGGCGGCGTGCTCTTCGCCGTTCAGCCGCTGACTCTGCTGGAAGGGCCTGGCTCTCACGACTACTTCCCGAAAGAAGTGACCATGTTGCTATAGAAGATATGCTCGTGGTAAAAGAACCGCTTGCGTGCTCAGTGGCAGCTATCTGAGGCTTTGAAGACCCGCCCACCGACTGATCGTCGAAGTATTCGTCATCAGGGACATAGCCTACCCCGTCTATAGCTTCTGAGCCACCCGCCTCGTGAGGCCTAGACTCGAGTTCAGATACCTCGAGCTGTGTGGCGGTCCCATTGTGATCTGCGTTTTGGATCCATGCAACAAGTCTCTTTGCGGCGGCGTTGTTCCTCGGCAAGTTATAAGTCCCAATTGGCTTGTTAACGTCGGGTAAAACTGGTTTCGTCCAGGGAAGAGCTCGTAGAGAGAACTCATAAATGTGCCTGAGCACATGGTCGACAATTTCTGGTGAGTCTTCTCTCCCAAAAGACGAGCATAGTGGACACGAGGCGATTCCCATACGCTGCGTTTCGGACCAGGGCAGTAGCGTTGACAATGTGAGATCTCGCACGTCATCTTGATGTTGGTTTTCAAAATGATGCACAATCGCCTTCTCACTTTGGAACAACAGCTCATCCTCCTCGCATAGGGGACAGTGCCATTGAACCATGTGGTCAGCCTTGACGTGGGCGTCCCACTCCTTTCTGGTGCTGAAAAGAAGATCTGGCGCTGGGCAATCTTCGACGACGCACGTATAAGGCAGCAAGTCCTCAATAATGTGTTGCCTGTCCTTTGTTAGCCCGACGGAATGGTCAATAGAGAATATGCGCCAGACCTCCATTTCCTAGGATCCATCATCTCTTCAACAGGAATTGACTGGCAGCAGCACGGACACCTGCCGATACGACGACCTTCGGGGTTTGGCGGTGGCTTTGGGAACTCTGTATCCGCTGCGAGAGCCGTGATTTGTGTCCTCGCAGCTCCAGGCACATATCTTTGCTTTTCTCCATACTGTAGTGTTCCTTCGGCTGTCGAGGCTGCGGTGAGCCCGCCCAAGGTAGGCGCTACCCGCTCAGCTCCTCTTTGACTCAAAGGTTTGGTCCCAGAAGAACCCGAAGGTTTACTTCGTTGAGCATCTCCCGATGATTCCGCACTTCTATGAGAATAATCTGTGCTTCCTTTGTGTTGGAAACCGCCTCCTTGTTGTTTTCGAAATCGCTTTTGAGCAATCACAAAGCGATGGCGTCGCATGAGATTTGCTTCGATCAATCGTTTCTGGACTATGCTCAAACTGGTTAATTTGAGCTCTTCCTGAAGCCCCGATTTGCTTGGTCGAAGAAGAACGATGCACTCAAGATGTCGTCTTAACTCTTCGTAGTGCACCGGGTCAAATCGCGAATCGGCCTTTCGGCGCCGTGATGCTTTTCCAGTACGTCTGATCGCAACGCCAATCAAGGCCAGGTTTTCGATAGTCGAATCAATTCGGTGGACGGCGTCATCGATCGGCTGGTTTGTTGACAATGCAGTTGAGTAGTCGTCTGTAAAGTCGGCCAGCATGACCAAGATCGTCTTCACCAACATAAGGTCATCGGGCCTGCCTCTGAACCTCCACTCCAACGAGGCAGTTCCCTCAGCTATTACTCCAACACCGTCCGCCCAGAGTCGAAGGTCAGCAAGCCTGGTTTCCATGGCAGATCCATCTCCATTTGCATTCAAACCGGCGCATCTCTCAAACGTTGAAATGCACTCTTCTGTGAGTTCAGCGACCGAGGCGGCGGCTCTATCTGACCCCGGGGATGTCGCTCGAGATGCCATCTCTAAGGAGTACTGTGCAGAGAGGAAAACGTATTCCTACTACCCATTTGGGCTTTCAATAAGCCTTAGGTACAGCCGAAAGGGAGGTGATGCAATAGGAACATTGCTGACAATATGCCTCGTTCAGCTGGCGCGTAGTGAACCGCTTCTATTCGCCGTCGGCTTTGATTCGGCCATGCCGATTGGGGGCCACGGAGCTTAAAGCGGGGGGTAGATGTTCAGCTACCACGTGAGCACGTCGGATTCATCTCAAGTCCTTCAACTCCTCGATGCTAGGATGCCAAAGGTTGAAGCTACGATCGCAAGAACTTCACCATGCCCGATGACGATGCCTCGTACATTCTGGCATCATGGGCCAAGCAATTCACGCGCCTCTTACTCGAAATTTGTAGGAACATGCGGAAGAAGCTGCCCCGGGACATCCTCTGCAAGGCCGGCGAGATTGCCACCAGGCTGCAGATGGTCTGTCCGTATATTGAGTCACTTCCACGTTACTGGATTGAACCCGACGTGGACCAGCTTTGTCGTGTGATGTTGAAGCAGCTGGTGACGATCTGTCTGGTATGTCTCAACTATTTCCCGCTATCTGCTCCTAGTGAATACTGACCGGTCTTCTTCACACCAGTGGCCAGAAAAGAGCCACGTTTCAATAAGGCTTGTCGTTGCCGATTGCAACACTCTCTTGGCTAGGAATAGTCCGACTGCCACAAAACAGTCCATTTATCACTACTTCTCTCATCCAGCCAACAACAAAGAAATAGACAGCTTTAATCAAGACTGTCGCAGCCTACACGAAAGCCTCGCTCCAACAACTGCTGAACAGGCGACAACCCTTCCGCCAAGTCTCCAAAACATGGCTCAGTATGACCATTCCAAGTATAACCACGCACTTTTCAATATCCTTCAAGATCACTGCCAGTGTCTCCCGAGCTTGCACGAAGGACCTATACATGATCCAGCATGGCATCCAACTAGGTTATGTCTAGGGGGAGACACTGATTGTGCCTCCTTTGGTGTCCTAGTTTCATCTATGGACATGTCCTGCTGGCAGGAGTTTCGCTTGAACGTGTAAGAAATCTATCTGGTGGCTAAGTCAATGTGACTAAATTAACGCATACCAGACCGTCCGACGGGTCGGAGGCCGCTGCAGAAACCAAAATCCTCAGCGGTCGGTTTTGCACTTTAGTTGAAGATCAGCCTTTTGCTCGAATTTTGTTCGAGTTTAAGCCCGCAGGCGGTCTTTACCAACTTCCTCACTCAGAGGTGCAAGATTTAATTCCAGCTGCTGGACGCGGCGAATCCCTTGCCAGCATTCTGCGCAACTATCGACTCACCCCTCGAGACAAGATCACGCTATCATACTCTGTTGCACGAGCCTATTGGCAATTTTACGACTCGGAATTGATGCGAACGAAATGGAACAGTGACACAATCTGGTTCATGCCTACCACAGGCGCTCATGGAGACCACAAGGATCGGTTGCCCTTGCAGGCATTTGTGGCTTTCCCTTTTGGAGTTCATGACGAACCAGTCGAGGACTTTATACAAGACCTTAAGATTCCTCTCAACCACCGTTGCCCCCGGATCTTTGCTCTTGGTATCCTCCTCCTTGAAATTGGACTTGCTAGGCCATTCCCAACACGAACATTCAAAAACCTCAACTCACAGGTGAACTTTGACCATACGACAGCGACTAATCTACTTGAGACGCTACGGAAGACCAAATGGGGCGGATTTTCTCACATGCGATACTTCGTTGATGCCGTGGAATATTGCATCGATGGTGGAAACTTCCTTCAGGACACACACAACTCTGGTCCGACACAACACGGTTCTCGGATATCAAAACCCCACAACAAGCAAAACGACCTTTCGGCGAGGAGAAAGAGTCTCTACAATAGAGTCGTCAGGCCTCTGGCATGGCTGGCGCTCAAGGGGTTCAATGGTGACTCTGCGAAGATGTCATACATCAGCAGAATCACGGACTCTACTACTTCTTGTGCCCCTTTGGCTTCAGCTATTCCCTTGAAGCCCCAAGAGGGTGCATTCTACAGCGGCCACTCAGCTTCGTCAAGTAGCTGGATGGAGAAACTAAAAGGCATTAGCGCACATGTAGACAGCAAGTGGACTGAGTTTGGCATCACGAACCCCATTCGGGTTGCCATACTAGATACAGGTATCAACCCCGGTATGCCATTTTACCAAGATGAGGACTACGGAGACGATCGGGTGGGACAGATTGAATGCTTCCGAGATTTTGTGGAAGTTGAAAATTCATCAGGCATGGTAGATGGTTTTGGCCATGGGAGTCTTATGGCTAGGCTGGTTGCAGACGCAACCCCGTTCGAGTCAACCCCCTTTGCAAAGATCATGGTTGCCCGTGTGGCAAGGAACACCAAGGATCTGATGAAATGTCAAGATAATATTGCCGAGGTGCGAACACCCCATTACCAGAGTCTCTTGTCTCTTTGCTCACGTTATCAATAGGCTATACGATGGGCGGGGGACCAAGGAGCCGATGTCATATCCATGTCTTTTGGCTTCCCGCGGGACCACGAAGGAATCTCCAGAGCTATTCAGGAGGTGACCTCTCGAGATGGAGGCGCCGTGCTCCTCGCCAGTGCAGGGAACTCGGCAGATGAGGCAGAGGCATTTCCAGCGCGGCATCCGGCCGTCATCTCCATTTACGCAACGAACCGCCACGGCACATTTTTGGAGTTCAACTCTCGACGGCCCAACAATGGAACCCACATACTTGGTACTTTTGGTGACGGCATTCCCCCTGCCATCTCTAGCGAGTTCGAGCGAGAGTATCGCGATGTGTGTCAGCCCGGCTCGTCAGTGGCGACTGCCGTGGCTGCTGGCATGGCCGCGATAATGCTGGCGTACATCGCCGTCCTACCGGAAATCATCCCTTCTCCTCCTAGCAATCAGATGCTGCGAGCGCTACGACGAGCACGCGACTCAAGAGGCATGGTGGCCGCGTTCCGAGCCATGGCACAGGAGATGCCTGATGGCCGTCTATTCGTAAACCCTGTTCAGTTCTGGCGAGTAAAGAACACAGACGAGGCTAGGTACCATGCCATGTCTTCTCATCTGTGGGATGTGGACAGAGGTTTATGAAGATATAATACCCTTTCCCAAGACTGATAACAAATACCATTGTTTACAAGTTGAAAGGGCATACATTGCTGTGATTAATGTACCTACTTATGCTTGAACACAACAACGGCATCGTCCCCAACATTGTATTCCTCTACTGTAGATTTAAGGCCCTTTTGGCCCTGGTCCTTGATCATATCTCCAGTCACACCAGCAAGCTCCATTTCCTGTTCTTCATCGTCATCGTCCTCTTTTCCACCCGTGAAGAAAGCCGCTTTGTCCGAAAACAGCTCTGAGTCCGCTTTGCCTTCCGATTTTGGGCGGATGATATGCAGTCGGTAGGCAAACACTATGCCTGGTGCTGTGTTGTAGCTGTGCGACTCATGCTTTTCGCCAGTAGTTGAGACACCGCCACCAAGTTCCACAGGCACAGGGGCACCAAGACTCGCAGCCGATGCTGATGCCTCAGTTGTCACTGAAGTCGTCGAACCGGTGGTATTCGTTACGGATAACGAGTCCTTGACCACACGCAGACCAGAAAGGAGATAGACCGGTCGCTTCCGGATACGACCGAAAGGTCCGCTGTTGCTGAATTTCTTCACTGCGTCTAGCTGCACAATGGCTTGCAGAGCCTCTGGGCTAGGGGCACGAGAAAATGACCGCACCTCATGGTCGACGGCCCCGAACTCGACGTCCTTGTAGCGGGAGACATCTGCACTTCCAGAAGCGGAGGCCAGACCAACGAATTTGGCGAATATGTTGGCACCCGCGGAACGGCCTGAGCCGGCCGAGTGGGCGTGGCCGGGTTCGGTGATGATGTTCACAGCAGGAAGCGGGATTTCCGGTGTCTCCTCGGGACTGAGAGATGCAAGAGCGAGAGTTGGACGGTCGGGATACTTGAGAAGCATGCCCAGCCGGAGTTCACCTTCCGGGAAGAAGGTGAAGTCGGGCGACAGGAACCAAGTGTGTTTCGGCATTGCGTGAGATCTCGATCGTTGCGGGGAAGGCTGAGATGATTTCCCGGTTGCGCAAAGTTATGTTACTCTTTAGGTTGGTTGTAGGTATCATCATCACTGATTGGTTCGCTTGCTGCAGGATCAGCCACTTCAGCACTCATCCGTACGTGCTAAGAAAGAAGCTCATCCTGGCATCAAGATGAATTGATCTACAGATAAGGAGAAATGTTATCTTGCGGGGTTTTGCAACGCAGTTCCACTGTACAATCCCCGTCCCAACGCATTAGTATATCCTCTATACCAGGGTGTTTCTGCTTCAGGCAACTCGAGATGCCGATCTCGGAACTGTCTCCGCAAATTAACGGGGCGGCCAAATCATTAGGTATCGGCAACCTCCCACATTTTTTAGTCTCTACTGAACCCTTCAATTCTCTCTTTTGCTCCACACGTCGCCAATCACACCAAGCCAGGCTGCTCACATATAAATGCGAGTACACACCATAAAGCCTAGGGTCAGAGCAGTTCGATAAGACTTGGGAACTTCTACTCTCAGTGCCTATATCTATATAGGTTCGACTGAGTACATAGAGGAAGTGCTCTTGCACGTTCACCCGCTCAGACGGCATCGTCCCAGATCTTTCTAGCTACATCCCTGACCAGCGTCAACTTCTCCCACATGCGCTCCTCCGTCGCAACTCCTCGGTTCGCATTGAAGCTTGCAAACCCACACTGAGGGCTTATGGCCAAGGAATCGGCCAAGACTTGGTCGGCACTACGGCCTTGGCTTGCGGCAATGGCCCCAGCTGCCTCGTGGATCCTGCTCTCCAAGACCTTCGCGTCTTCTAACTCGGCAATCTTGGTTGACACAAGGCCAAGGACCACACTTTTACCCTGGGGCAAGTACCTCAGGCAATCGAAACTGCCCGATCGCGCGTCATCGAACTCAAGATAGAAAGTGTTGAAGTTCAGTCGCGTTAGGATCCTCTCCGCGATAATCTCGTACGACCCATCCAGGAAGCCTTTAGTTCCTGGCATATTGCCTCGGCAGAGATGTACTCCAACGTGAAGATCGGCTGGAAGGTCCTTGATAGCCTCGTTGTGAGCCCAGATGTACAAGTCCAGCAGCTCGTCAGGATCGACGCCATCGTGGCGCAGTCCGTCCTTGAACTTATCCAAGACAAAGTAGGTCAGATGCGGATCGTCAACCTGAATTGATCGCAGGCCTGCATCGTAGAGAATTCCGACCTCCTGCCGGAAAGCCAGGGCGAGGTCCGCAAGGTATTCACGGCCGGACTGGTAAGCCGAGGTGCTGTATGCCCGACCTTCGGCAAGCTGCAGATGCTGCCAAGTAATGGAAGGCATGGTAATCTTGCAGTCCTTCCAGTGCTCTGGCGGCACCACCTGCTGCAGCATGTTCCATCCGGACAGGTAGGCCGAAGTGACATGCTTGATTTTGCCAGTGGCCGCAACGGCGGCGAACTCTTTGACGCCAAACTTAGCCAGATGTTGGGTGGTGGGCAGCTCAGTGCGGAAGTCTCCAGGTATCGCAAAGTGATGATTGGCCTGCATGCCCTGGAGCTTCTCGAAGAAGCCGCTAAAGAAGCCAGTGCGCTCATATTCGCCGCTGGTGATTGGGCGGATGGAGAGGTCTAGCTGCTTCTGCACAGCTTGGGCGATGGCGGTTGTGGTGGCCGCCAGCTGGGCTTCATCGAGCTCGTCGGAGTAGACGCCAAGATCTTTGCGAGCATCTAGCAAAGAAGACGGACGGATCAAGGATCCAACCTGATCAGCGCGAAAGAGCGGTGCCATGATGATATGGGAAGTCGGGTTTTAAAGCTTTGTGAATGTTTTGCCAAGTGTAGTAGATAGGAGAGGTAATGGGAAGAGGTCGGGAGCTAAATACCATCAGGTGGAGCTAAAGTGGGCGATCGTCGCGGCGTCTTGTGGATCAGCAGCCAGGTTTACAGACTTTCTCGGAATTATATTCGCGACACGGGATTCGTATGCGAAGTTTAAATAGGTCAGTAGGACTTCGTAAGGACACATATCACGTTAGATGAACCCTTTGCAGTGGTTGCTCATAACGAGCAATCGACGTCCTATTAATACTATCTCACGGAGAAGAACGGCTCAAGCGCTTGGTTCCCAAAAATGTAAAATGCAACGCCCAAGCTATCCCTTTGACTGTGCTAAGGCAACACATACGCTAATGACAGGGAGCCAGACCAACGAAAATAATACAAATAAAAGGTACCTCTACCCCCACCTATTTTAGGTAGTGATAGAAGTCCTAGCAATTTCCCAATTTACAAAGAGCTATATCATACTGCTTACACTAATATCATGATTTCCGTATAACCGGGCTGTTACCGCTGACTGCTTACAATGGCTACTGCAGCTGACCCTTGCCTAGCCGTACGTTCTTATAAGCCCAGCATACTAATAGGTTCTTATTTTAGACCTAATTGTACTATAAGATAGGTATAAATTCATCTCCTGTTTAAAACTACTAATATGACTGACTTTAAGCTGTATATACTATAATAAGGTTATTAATAAGCTATTACTACTAACCCTTCTGTAACTACTCTGGCTTCTACTGTAACTACCCTTATTACTATAAAAGGAAGCTATTAATAAGGGCTATTTCTAATAGGAAGTCCTAAGTAAGGGCCTTTTAGCTACCTCTATATATATAGTAATTAGGGCCCTAATAAGACTATAGCTAGTTATTATAGTCTACTATATTTATCTTAAGGTTATAAGTAGTAGTAATAGATAGGATAGAAATTAGCTTAATAGGGTTATTACTGAAAAAACACTATATTAGCTATAACTATATTTAGTCCCCTATTAGTCTCTTCCTCTTATAGTTACTCCTTTTATTACCTATAAATATAGTTAATAGGAATAAGATAAGGGTATTATCTTTCTATATAATCTAATTAACCTAGTAGAAGATAAGTTAGTAAGGAAAATATAGTATAACTATATCCTTATAACTAACCTTATTATCTACTATAGAAATAGCTTTAAGAGCATTAAATTTAAGGCTACTAGTAGCTATATTATCTATAGCTTTAAGCTTAATAAGGGATATATAAAAACTACAGTTACAATAGGCTATACCTATAGCCCTATAACCTAGCTAATAGAGCTAGTAAAAGAGGTCATTAGAAGAGAATAGGTTATTAAGAAAGATGTAATATGTGGAATTTAACAGTAGATTTACTAGGGTAATAACTATAGCTTAGGTTAGGTTTAGATAGATTATTCTCTCTTATATCTACTGCTGGCTCTACTGTAGCTATAGCCCTTACTATAGCCATTGAGCCAGCTGGACCCCTATAGGCCTAAACTTCTAGCCTAGCCTATGCTAAATCCACCGCAGGAAATAGCCTTATTAGGCTATAGCCTACACTTTAAAGCCTATTAGGGTTAGTTTATTAGAGATAGTTATTATATTAAGGGACTAGCTAAGGAAGTAGACTATATACTTATCTATAGCAATAGATATACCTAGGAGGAAGAAAATAGTAGATATATACTATATATAGTTAGACTAGGTATTAACCTAGCTATAGGTCTAGCTATAGAAGGTTATATTAGGGCCCTAATTAATAGTTATAAAGTTAAAGAGATAAAGATACTATAATAGTTATATAAAGTAGTTATAACTTATATACTTAGTAACTAGGTATAAGAGCTCTATTTTCTATAGCTTAGAAACCTTCTAATAGTCCTTAATTACTAGTTCTATATAAATTTATATATATATTAGGATTATAAGCTATATATAGAGTTTAGTAATAGAGGTTAGCTTCTAAGTTAATAGTTATAACTATAGCTTTAATATATAAGTACTAGCTTTATACTATTATAAGAGATAACTAACCTAGCTATTAGTATAACTAATTTATCTTTCTACTAGAGAAATAAGTAGGAATTCCTAGAATAGTAATAGTAGCTACTAGGGTAAAGCTACTATTATAGGGGCCTAGCTTAGAAGGTCTATTAGCTTAAAGTTATAACTACAATCTAGGACCAGCTTTTCAATTAGCTGGTATATATTATCAGCTAGTTACTTATAGTAGCTATTATAGTTAACCTAAATAAAGCTATTATTATTATATGTATTAACCACTTAGCTAGGGGGCAGTTAGGAATCCATAGGAATACAAATAATGTAATATATAAGGAACTAGGTGGTATTGATTCTGAATGCGCTCTTGGTCACTCTATGTACCTCGGCTTAAGCGGGGGTAATGTGGGGCGCCAAGCCGATGTGTTGCCTTAGCACAGTCAAAGGGATAGAGAGGGGCCATGGTGTGATGTGTAGAGAAAATTGCCAGCATCCTGTGTCGCTCTATTCCAATCTTATTCCTGGCCTTTTCCGAAGAAGAAAACAACGTCCAGCAGCCTCTTGCAGCCATTGCGACGCTCAGCCATCAAATCCGGATTGAAAACGAGTATTGATACCCTTATGCCTGGCTGGGAGAGGCCGTGACGGTATCGACATTGACGACGTTGGCCTCGTCGTCGACCTCGTAGACCTTCTTCTGCTTGGATGCCTTGACAGGATTCTTGGACGAGAAGATTTGATCGAGTTCCTCGAGCTGTAGGACACGTGTTAGAGTTGTGGACGGGCACAAGAGCGGAGGATCTTACGGTTCGGTTCTTCGTCTCGGGGACGAGGAAGTACAGAATGCCGGACTGGATAAAGCACCAGACACAGAAGACAATGTACGTCTTCCAGGCAATGTTCTTGAGCGCCACGGGCATACCGAACTGCATGACAAGCATGGCTATTGGAGGAGATGTTAGCAACTTTCGCTGGTTAGAAATGTCAAGGAGCTTCGTACCTGCGGAAGTGAAGAGAGAGCTAAAGGCCATTCCCTTGGCTCGGATCTCGTAGCTGAGGACTTCGACGGGGTACAGTGCTTGAAGGGGCGTCCATCCAACCGAGTAAGAGATCTGGAAGATGTAGACCCATGCCAGGACGGCTCTGCTGACGGCCGGAGAGACAGAATCGATTTTCGCATCGTCATTGACGTCGGTGATGTTTGCGATGGAGGCGGGAACGGTGACACCGATCCAGCAGAGACCGCAGACGATGTTGACGATGAGAAGCATGGGGCGGCGGCCGACGGTATCGGTGATGCTGGCGCCAACGGTGGCGAAGACGATCTGGATGGCGTTCATGCCGATGGCGACGTTGGTCTGGGTCTTTTCGCCTCGGATTCCAGCCGTGTCAAGGAAAGCGCTGAGATAGTACGAAACGACGTCTGTTGATACAAGTCAGTTACACGCGTTCTACTCCGCAAGCCTGTGACTGTGTGCTGGAGAAACGTACTGTTGCCCGCCCACTGGCCGAAGAGAGACACGAGACAGTTGCAGGTCAGGCGGTAGATGGAGGCACGGGAACTGAAGAGCGCACGGTAGTCCCACCACTTCTTGTCGGTGCCGTCCATCTCCAGATGCTGCTCGTACTCGATGACCTGCAACTTGACCCATTCGCTGTCGGGGTTGCCGTGGCCGTGAAGCCTGATGAGGGTCTTGGTAGCCTGCTCCTTCTTGCCGCGGGTGTACAGCCAGCGAGGCGACTCGGGGAGCCACATGGCGCCAAAGGCAATGACGCAGGGGAACATGAGCTGGAGGCAGACTGGGATCATCCACGAGGCGTTTCCCTTGTAGTTGAGGCCACCTCGGGCCGATCCGCTGGCGACGATGGCACCGACGGGCCACATGACGTTGTACAATCCGGTGATGACGCCGCGGTGCGCCGGGTGCGAGACTTCGACAATGTACACGGGGCCGGCGGCGGCGGCGATGCTGACGCCGAATCCGAGGAAGAAGCGGCCGGCCATGAACTGGTCGACACTGTGGCTGACGATGGTGGTGATCTGGATGATGACGCCGAGGATGATGATGGACGATCCGATGGTCATGCCGGCTCTTCGGCCCCACGTATCGATGAAGGGACCGACGAAGGGAATAGCAACGACGGAGCCGATCTGGTACATGGAAGTGACGATGCCTAGGCGTGTCAATTGCTGGCTGCTTCAGGGGAGCGGGTAGGTGGAAACGCGCTCGCGGTGCTTACCTGTGCCAATACCGGCATTGTCTACGGCGAAGAAGTCCTTGAATGTCTGGTTGGAAAGAAGCGTTCCCAGGAGGGAGCCGTCGTAACCGTTGGCGGTCGAGCAGCAGAAGGCGACGAGACTGGCGATGATGAGGATGGGAGCGGCCAGCTTGGGAGGCGGCTCCTTGATCATGGCCTGCTGGAAGGCTTCATCTCCGATGGCCGTCTTGACGGCCGCCACGCGGGGAGCAAAGTCCTTCTGTGTCGGCTTGGGTCAGTAGGGAGCGTAGGAGGAGGGCAATGGCGGCAGAGAACTGCAACCTACCTCATTCTTCTCGTCATGGTCGTGGATGGAGGACCCCATTGTGCGGTGCGTTTGGATCTTGTTCAATGGTGGAGTGGATGATGTTTCGATGGTTCAGTCAGTCCCATGTCGAGCGGGAGCGAAAGGGTTATATATAATAGCGTTGCTGATATAGTCGCAGTCGCGGGTGCACAGAGCAGTCTGGTGATGGATGGATGGGCTCCTGGGTTCGCGCGTGCGATGCATCCCTGTGCGAATGGAACGCGGCCTGCAGATCCGATGCAACACCAAGATCTCAGAGGGCTGATTGCTCTGTGGCCGGCCGTCGATGGGCTCTAAACTCCGGGGTAACGGATCGACGGACGAGCCTCCGATGCGCGGTCGCTGGTCTGGAGTTCTAGACTGGCCGGCCAGAGGAGAAGAGAAGCGACAAGCACCGGTAAACGAGAATTCGGTCCCGACCGCGAGGGACAGAGAGAGAGAGAGATAGGACCGAATTGAACGACACACGGGCGCGCCAGGGATTGGCTGCCGCTACGAACGCCCCAGCTGCACGAATCCGGACCTTCAGTTCTAGAATAGCTGCTTCGTGCGGCGCTTAATTAATTCCCCCCCCCCAGGCTTGTCGGGCTCATGGTCCGCGAGGGTCGTCCCCCTTCTGCAATGGGCATACAGGCATGCCAGCGACACCTTTCGTTTCGGCTTTCCCAGCCGCTGACTTTGCTTTAGCGAGCGGGAGGGAAATTTTTGCTGGTTCCTCGTGATGCTGTCGTACGAAGAAAGGAGGACTCGCCAGATCGGCCCGTCGTGCCGTGGATCCTTGGGAGACGAACCGCCCCCCTGCATGTGCAAAAAGCGAGGGTGGAGGAGACATGGGGTAAGGAGACGCAAACGAGAACACTGGGGAAGAGAGAGGTAGTAGTGATTGGCAACGGGATATCTAGATGTCTAATGCGGATTGCAAAGATGAGGCTATGACAGCTCAAGCCGATATCTAGTTCATCAACAGCACGCAGAACAACCACGGTCTCGCAAAAACACTCTAGCAAATGCTCCTCTCGTGCGACCTCCCCCAAACGACCACCGCCTACCTAGCGCATGATGCACCGTCCAGCTCACTTCCCCGCATTCTCACCTTTATTTCCCACAAATGACCATTTGCCTCTAGCGGATCCATCTCCCGCATCTCCGTCTGCGCGCCACGAGTCCCAATCGAGCCAAGACACCGCCAGCCCCCAGGACGCCGCCGTCCCCACGGTAAAGTCGGGAATAAAAATAATGAAGCCTAACCAGAGAACAGGTGCGATCCGGGGTAAGCAGAGGATGCGCGGGCCTGACAAAGCGGAGGTGCCTCGCTCAGTTCCACCTCAACAGTTCCACCCTCGACAGCTCCACGCTTTTTTGTCTTGTCATCTCCTCGGTAATGCAGCCCGGTCAGGTCAGTGCCAACGGCAGCTTACCTCCCCCCCTGGTCGCGTCAACAGGTGGCCTGGTTTTTGATGGAGAGGAAAAACGCGTGATGCCACTACCGACATGGCAGACTGACAGGTGCGGTTCTGAGGGCCGCAGAAACCGACTCCGTGTATTTGGCCATGACACCCAACCTCCACATTCTTTATTTGACTCCTTGTCGGTTCGCATGGAATGCTTTCGGACACATCCGACCACAGGTCCGGGAACCGCCCCAGTCCCTTGGGTCCCCCGGCAGATTTTCTACTCTCACAAGACACCAGAAACACGTTGCTCCTTTATCCAACAGGCTGTCGCTCAGGGCATGTCTTGTCGGCGTGACCGATTCAAATGATCCATCAACACCTCACAACTCTCGTTTACAATGGCACCAGACACGACACATGATCCCTCCGAGAAGTTCCATCTGGCCAGAGAGTAGTGGAGAACATTGAGCAAACGCAATGCCAAAGAGGGAAAGACCTCTTACGCGGGAATGTGTAAGCCTTCTTCTTCAATTCTCCCTGAACCAATCCATAATAATCCAATCCCAAGACAGGTGAAGCATGAAGCATCATCGCCACTGGCTGCTTCGTTTGCGGCGACAACGAAAAAAAGATGGGCAAGCCAATGCGACACCACCGATATGAGTTCCATACATCACGAAGCCCGCCCCTCCTCCGCCACGAGACAGTTTCGGGATACCCACCATTGAAGGGAGTGAAGATCAACCTTAGGCAGGCCACTGAAGATGATTCCAGCGGATACACCGCTCGTCACGCACTCGACCTAGCTACGCATGCTGTCAAGTCAACGTTCGCTCTGCTCCAATACCTGACTTTTAACAACAAGGCAACCCAGACCCCCAACTAGCTGGCAAAGCCCCTTCGGCCCAATCGGCACAGCACCATAATTTTTTCACGGCATGATACAGCCTCGAAAGCTTGGTGATAATAGGAGAAAACCACCGAAAGCTCGCTTGTGGCAAGCGATGAGACTCGTTCCTGGGACATCCATTACATGCCATCTGGCGAAAGCTTTCGGTGGTCCAAAATGCAACAGTATAGTTCAGTGATCTCCCTATCGCACCCTAGCACACGTGGAGCTTAACGACTCATGAAAACCTACCGAGTAGGCCAATCATACAAGGTGGCAGTGGGCGAAGAAGACCGTTTGGCAATTCGTAGCCATACGACCCAACTTTACAACAACTTGCTAAGGAATGGTAATGTCGAAGGATGCCAAAGTTATGCGGAGTTAGATGAGGGACTAGTTGTCTTCTACGAAGATTGAATACTGACGAAAATGCTTACGACAACATAGGGAAAGTTAGAGTTGTATGACGCGCAATTACCTAGAACAGCTACGGCATTGGAGGCGAGTAAAGAAGTCCCTCGCTTTCTACACAAGCTCTGACAAATACAGCCAGAAGACATGCAAGCGACGCCGAAGAACCATATTTGCAACAGTACATCATCGAGCAACCGCCACTTAAGATACGAGTCACAAACTTCCTAGAACACTACTGTTCAACACCCTGCATAGTCACTTTACCTCCCAGGATTCCCGATCAAGGTAGAGCCCATCTCGTTTTCTTCGACCCTGTCAACCTCTCGTCTGGGTACTTGGTGAGCATCAGTCTTCTTCTACAATGGACCGAATGTCGTAATCCCCGATTACGCGACATGGAATCCCCGTTTTCTTTGTCGCCCCGTCCCTGCCATCAATCACAACCTCAATCGCACAATCCGGACCACAATACTCAGAGACGCTGGTTGTAAACGACCAAGCAAGGTGCTGGCCGAGGAACAACTTCTCCTCCTTCATCCACTTCTCCAGCGCTTCCTTTTTCCTCCTGTGAATACTAAAGTCCAAGGGTCCACCTCGACAACTCTCAATCCAATCGCAGTACTCTCTGTTGAAGCCAAGGCGGACATAACTCTCCACATAGTTCAGTCTTGGCCGTTGCCGATCGATTGATTTCATCGCGTCCATCCAGAGGGTGGCGAGGTTCGTACGCCTTGACACGTCGTTGATGTCGACACGTACACGTAGTTCTTTTAAATTGGGAAAATCTCGAAAGATCCTGAGATCTCCAGTGCCGAGAAGCCACGAGTCATAGTCCCGAAACAGTTGAGCGCTGGATATCCGTAGCACATCTTCCGATTTAATCCGACGAGATTGTGACTTGGGCACCCTGTATTGCTTGCGTCTGCCCCATCTGAGAGGCCAGCAAAACTTGCGTTGGAATATGTTGTCTGTGTAAAGTATCGGGGTTCCTTCGCGGTTCACCTGACGGCAAGTAGCCAATATCGATGGCGAGGCTCCGTATGATCTCTGGTTTCTAGGGCGGACTAAGATACGGAGACCATCGCCTTGGGAACTGACTTCGGGACATTCCTGCAACCAAAGGAGGTAGCGATAGATTTGCATCCGGATCTCGACAGGGAGCGCTATGAACGAACTCCTGACTTCTGAGATGCCTGTAGCTTGGAGGTCTGGGCAGGGTGTTCCGTGTGGATAATACCTGCCTTGTGGCGCTTGGAGCTTCAAAACCCCGTCCTGTTTTACGAGACGGCCTTGAGCTGTATAGGGCCATCTATTCTTTGGTTGTAATCGTCTTTGCCGAAATGCCGCTTCGAACACATCCACACAGATGTCATCAAGATACGACTTTGCCCACTTACGATCAACGGGTGAAAACACGGGATGGGTCTTCGTTTCGGGTTTTAGGTCGGGCTTTTCAAGGCCCAGAAGACCATTACGATATGTGAGGCGGCACTGGGACATCTTGCATTGCTGAACTTGAATACTTGATGGAGGAGTTCCGTGCTTACTGTAGGTAGGCGCGTTCACGTTGGGACACCGCCTCCGAATCCCCACAAGGCGGTCACGGGAGGCAGAACTGGTGGCCAGTCCAGACACGAGGTTTGTTGAAAAGCCATGGAAACCAAGCGGTTCGCACGGATCAAAATTTGCTACTGGAAGTTGAACTGTGGGAGGGATAGACCGATGCGACAACATTTCTCTCGACATGGAGTCTCTGAACTACTGGGTGCTGTGACACATCCTGACTACTAGGAGTGCGGCGGGCTCTAGGCGCGGCTGCTACTATCACGACTTCAAAAAAACACTTTTTCTTCCACAATTTAAGCATCTCAACAACCTAATGCTTCCACGGCTACCTAATATCTAGCTTTTCCAACCTAAAATGTTAGAAACCTAGTATCTAGCTTTTCTAGCCTTTAGAGATAGAAAAGCTAGAAATCTAGGGTATATAACTTCTCTAGCTCTAGAGCTAGGGCCCTAATTCCTATCTCTTCATCTAATATTATATCTCTTAACCTCTTATAAAATGTCTTTCAATCGTATAATCATTAGTAAAAGCTCTATCACTAGGGCCTATACTAGCAGTAAATACATATAGCTAGAAGATACCTCTTTCTTCCTACTTTAAAGGTATATAGCCCTTATTAGAGGGCTTTCCTACCTTCTAACTATTACTAATATAGCTAAAATTAAGGCCTAACTAGTCTTTCTAAGCCCTTATAATACTATTAGCTTAGCCCTCCTAGGCTATAAAGCCTTCTAGATCTAATCCCTATATACAGTAGTAGAGACTAACTATAAGCAGTAGTAGGATAGGCTCTAGCAGCTAGTAAGGGCTATTAGCTAGGCTGAGACCACTGAAGCCGATGACTAAGATATAGAAGCAATCTATAGTAACAAGGCCTAGATGAGGGCACTGTTAGAGCTATTATAGAAGACTAAGGAAGCTTGATCCTGACCAGAAAGGAGGAAATCGGGCTCGATGAGATAGGTGGAAGGTTTAGGGGTTCTGAAAAGTCTATATGTTAGATTTGAAGAAAACCCGGGATCAGGAAAGTTAAAACAAAAGCTTTTCTGCACGCTGTTTTTCAACACGGTGGACACATCCTGACTATAGGGTAGGTAGACAGATATCGTAAATCATGCGACGTAGTTTGCTTCCATCCATCCTCCGTCCACATACCACTCCTGCTTGGTGACAAACTCGCTCTCATCTCCCAGTAGGAACGCAATGGTTACAGAAACTTCCTCCGGCTTTGCGTATCTTTTGATGATTGAGGTCAAGTTGTTGTCCTCCGTCATCGTCCACGTCCCTTGGCCGTTGGGGAGGTGCAATGGCTGTCGAATCATATCCGTGTCAATACATCCTCTAGCAGAGTGGTTAGCCTGAGGGGAAAAGAGAGTCAAGGATTTTGCATACGGGCATAACAAGTTGACTCGGATGGGATTCTTGGAGTACTTGGCCCCTCCCTCATACGCTGCAGCTTGACTGAGACCGCGGATCGCATTCTTGGACGCCGCGTACGCGCCCATGTTTCCCGATGCGTATTTGACCTGCTGGCTGCCACAGTTGACAATACTGTCACCCGGCTTCATGTGTCGCATCTCGTACTTGTTACAGTTGAAGGTGCCGATCACGTTGACGTCCAACATCTCCTTGAGCTCTTCAAGATCGAGCTCCTCAATCGGGTGAATGCTCTTGTTCATCTTGGCTGGCAATTGATTAGTATTACTGGTTGTTGTGTGCGTTCGATGCCTACTGACCTGCTACGTTGGCGGCACCATCAAGTTCACCCCATTTCGCACAAGTCGCGTCGATCCAACTTTCCACGTTCTTCGGGTTCCCAATGTCGACTGGGAAGCTCATTACGCGGCCCTCGACTTTGAGGATGACTTTCTCAATCTCAGACATGGCCTTGTCCAAGTTTTCTTTCGAAGTCGCAGCCATTGATACCTTGGCGCCCCTGGTGAGCAGATACCGGGTTAAAGCCAAGCCGGTTCCTCGGCTGGCACCAGTAACGGCAATCACCTTGTCTTGGAAGGGATATGGGTTTGCCATGTTGCCGGATGTTGAGTTGAGATGTCGTCTGATGCCCTACTTCCAATTCGCGGGCATGGTTCTAGATTAAATAACCGAATTTGGTACCGGCTTCTTCGCGTCCCGGAGACTGCGATTCCGTATGCAGCCACTGCCAAATAACAAGATACCGACACTGAATCACATCAATCAAAAGGGGTCAAGGATGTCAAATGGAATCACTTGCTAGCAAGGACGTTTGTGGGGTATGACGACGCATTTCCCAGCAGCACCAACCCAAAGTTTCAGTTGCCAGCGTTAGGAACGAAATCCCTGTCGCTCCGCATGACGATTCGTGCCTCCTCATGATAGCCGTCCAGCATGGTTCATGGATGGCTATGCCTCTTGTTCCAGAAATGGATAAGATTGACTCCTGGTGTCCAATCCGGGATATTCATCAGACTGTGGTTGTTTTGGATCCCCCGAGTTGGACCATGCAATGCACCGACGGGAAACTGCTGGTTGACATAAGGCTGTCTTCCCTGCGTGCGAAATTAAAGAGTGGTAGTCAGGCGGGGACATGAAAGGTGGTCCTGGGCAATAACAGGGCTGTCGACAAGGCGGCGAGAACATCCAGGAGCTCTAGGATCTAGTCTCTGCTAACAACAACGGCTGAACAAACTGGACTGGCGATCAGCCCTTGGTCGATACGTCCTATAGCTTAGCTCAAGTGGCATGTCCTTTTTGGTAGCATCATGGAACATGGATCACCGAATGCTTGAGCCGCTACAAGCCCACAGCCGCCCTGTGCGGTGTTTGTTACGGCAATTGCTTTTTTTTCCTTTTGCTGAGCAGGGAATTAATTCCAGCTGGTTTCATTGAAACGGTTCGGGAGCGGGGACAGTTTGAGGATCGACGATGCTGCGCCTCCTTTTTATTTTATTTTAACTTTTCCGTTCCCTATTTCTGAGCCTGTCTGTATCTTTACGTCTGCTTGTTTGCTCTTTCTTGGCTCTTTTACCTCCTTTTCCTTTTCTCTAGTTCCCGTTTGCTTTTGTAACGCCTGACGCGGGTACATAATATCACGTAGCAGGCTCTGATACAAGAACGGAAAGAAGAAATAGTGAATGATGCAGTACAGTCGCCGTGAAGATGGTAAATGGTGTGCATTTTCCTTTGGAGTAAGATGGCACTAGATTAATATCTTGCCGGCCCAAGAACATTCGTGGTGCAAGAGAAACCTGTTTGAACACACGCATCGCCCTCGTTGACGCAATTTACACTCTAGACCTATTCATGCGTAGACTTGAGATTGAGGGTAAACCGCTCAGGAAGTTAACGTCGAGGTACCAAGGGAATGTCTGCTATGACTTTGCGATCAGACACTAAGCGTGCTTATCGTTTTGCGTTCATAAAATAACGGCCAATGAATTAGACGTGGAGGTTCCAAGTCAGGGGAT
This sequence comes from Neonectria ditissima, assembly GCA_001305505.1. Lineage (NCBI taxonomy): Eukaryota > Fungi > Ascomycota > Sordariomycetes > Hypocreales > Nectriaceae > Neonectria > Neonectria ditissima. Next base: position 426,376 of record LDPL01000022.1, on the reverse strand, counting down.
TCCCTCCAGCAACAGAACCCGGATGACCATGAAGCCGGGCTCGGTGAGAAGACCATTAAGCTTCAGTATTCGCAAAGTAATCTTAACAATGACGGGTTGGCTGCGCGGGCAAAAATAGAGCAAGAGTCAGCACCAGTATGGGACTCCAGAGAGGCCGGCATGCCTATCCTCTCAACTTGACAATCGTTTAGGATTCTTGTTGAAAAACAGGAAGTTGTACTCCGAGGGAAACCAGTCACAGCACGTCAACTTGTGGAGGAGCACTTTAGATGACGGTTGCGAGTATTCTCGACGGATTCATGTCCTTCTGTACCTGAGAGGCCTGAGTATCGACACTGATCAGCCCATAAGTGTCTACGAGGAATCCTAAACTCTTGGCATTCAATGCCAGCAGTGAAGCGAGATGCGTCGTAATGATCGGATACAACCCGAACGGTCCGGCCGATCATCGCTGGACTTTTGGAGCAAAGTGAACCTTGCCAAGTGGAGGCATGAGCCAGCCACAGGAAGAAGAAACGTGAGATATTGAAGAAATGGAAGAGTGGTTACAAATACCGTTTGCTTTTTCTCCCCGTAAGGCGTCTACCCCTGAGAAGCAAGACCCAGCAACAGACAGGCGTTGGCTCCGACTTGGCCACGGAGCAATCCGGGAGTCGATCAGTTGTTCCAAGGTCGCGAATTGATTGAGGTGGAGCGCTCCGTCGTCCGGCAGCAGACGTGATCCTTCGGCATTGCCCCTGTGGCTCCTTGTTCATATGGCTGGATACAGACGACTGAGTCCGAAAGAAGCTGATCGAAGTAACAAACCCTTCAAGCCTGGTCCTTGCAGCCGCAAAGATTGGATTTTCCAATGCAGATCCCATCCAGCGTCGCTGTTATTACACAGCAAGTGGCGACCAGTTTGAACGTGGAAAATGGTTAAAAACGGAGCGATAGTCACCGGCAAGAATCTGCGATCCAGAACAACGATATGCTGCTCTGGTTTTGGTCGAGCCTCCAACACAATGTCCGATCCGGTACACATGATGCCCCCACCTGATGGCGAGGATCGATGGACCGCGGGAACCATGGCACCGGCGCAACGAGCCATCGGAGCCGCATTGTTCACCTCCGGAACTGTGGGAGTGGCACGGGTGCTACTGCACGCTAGGGCCGTTGATGATCGAGAAGAGGAGAGAGAAGCAGAGGCCGGCAGTGAAGATCAACAAATAGATTCGGCAATCATGGAAGCAGTCAAGGCGGGAAATGTGGATATGGTGAAGCTGTTGTTGGAGCGAGGGGCCGACGTTAGTTGGATGAACAGTAGAGAGAATACTCCGTTGACTATGGTAGAGGCCAACGGCATCCATCTGATCTTCAAATTATTGAGAGGAGTCAAATAACAATTTTAGCAAGAGATCTGACTACACATAAAGGCCATGACAGTCCCAGGAGAGTGGCACCTTACGCCCTCAACGTGCACAATGGTGAACATAGCGAGCTCAGTTTCAGAATCAGCCAGTTCTCTTACCGCTCAAACAATGACACGCATGTAATACCGGCCACTTTCATCCAATGTGTTATGCGTATTTTATCTAAATTAGTCCGCTCCCTTCAGAATGGTAATACCAAACATGCGAAGGGATACTGACTTGTCATTATCTATCATATATTTGTATATTCGTGTTCGTTTCATCGTTGTAAATCTCGCAACAAAGCTTCTATCTTTCGTAATACGTCTGGTATTCGAAAGGGTTTAGACAATACGTCGTCTATGCCGCTTTCTAGAGCCGTCTTGACCTGCTCATCTCGCACATTAGCCGTCACCGCAATAACGGGCACGTGGCCTGTAATTGTGCCATCGCGCTGCATCTTTCTAATCTCCCGCACGCACGTCAGGCCGTCCATGTTGGGCATCTCGAGATCCATGAGAATAACGGATAACTTGATGCCGCCCGGTTGGCAGAAGTGCGTCTGCCGCAGAAACGCCAGCGCCTCGATACCGTCGTTGGTGGCGCTGACGGTGCATCTAAACTTCTTCAGTTGCTTGACTAGCACCTTCTGGTTGATAATGTTGTCTTCTACCACGTGGATATCCAGCTCGCTCGGTTCAAACCCGTTGCTTAGTTTTGGCGCAACGGGCTTCTGTTCTGGAGTTGGTATCACTGCGTGCTGTGGCAACGAGTCAATGGGCAATTTCGTCGGTATTGGTACACCCGTGGGAATCTCAATCAGTAAGGGCTCAGCGGCACCCTCGTGAATCGGCCGATTTGACCGCCTGGCCTTGATATAGAAGCCAAAGTGACTCCCCTTCCCTGCTACAGATGCAACACCGATCTGACCACCATGCAGCTCCGATAAGCGCTTCGAGATAAAGAGACCGAGACCACTGCCCCCATACTGAGCATGCGTGCGCGGTGACGCTTGTTTAAACCGTTGGAAAAGAAGTCGTCGTTCTTCATCCGTCAGACCACAGCCACTGTCCTGTACTCTGAAACGGATATATAGCACTTCTCCGGAACCCCGGTCCTCAAACGAAACAATGTTGCTCGCACCCGTCTTAGTTGGCACGAATTCGAAGCCCGGAATGTTCTTTCCATCAGGCGGCTCCCGAGATACGCCAACCACGACGGAGATTTCGCGCGTTTGGGACGAAGCCGTGAACTTGATGGCATTCGTCATGAGGTTGATGAGGATCTGCAGTACTCGACTGGGGTCCATGGTCACCCAATCAACTGCAAGCTCTGCGAACTCAGGGCGTATCTGAAGACTCAGTTTGATGTCCCTGGCTCGTACCTCGGATTCGAACATTTTCAGCACGCGTTGGAGTATGGCCTCGGGCTGACAAGCCACGGGGGTAATCAACAGCAAGTTGGAGTCGAGTTTCGAAATGGTGAGGATATCGTCCACAATCGACCGTTGGTGCTGCACACACAGCGCAATCGTCTGTGCCGCATCCACGCATGATTCAATTGCGGCTTGTGAGGGCCCCGCACTGCTGCCATTGTAAGGACCCAGCGTACTGGAAATGTCATCTGCACATTGCAAGATAGCGCTGAGCGGATTTCTCATCTCGTGGGAGGTTATGTCGATGAACTCGTTTTGCTGTCTCCTCGTCTCCTCTGCCTCTTGCAGCTGGCGGTTCTGTAGGCCCTGGGCCCATTTGAGATGCGAGATGTCGGTGATGGAGCCCATAATGGACCTCAATGAGCCCGTCGATGAAAGCTCGAGATGTGCCGTGAACAAAACCCAGTGGTCGATGCCTATGGCTCGTGAACTTGCAGGGCTTCTCGCGCCCGTTTTGAGGCGCAACTCGCCCGACCATGGGAGGTGCTCTATTGTCAGGCGGTGCCAGCCCTCCTCCATGGTCTTGACGCTGCTCTCTAGGATGAAGTCGACCCAGGACATCTCAGACTGGGGGTCCCGCGTATGTCCCGTCATTTCGTAAAAGCGGTCGTTGGCCTCGCGCAGGACTCCTTCCGGGCTGATGAGAAACATGCCCAGCGGCGACAACTCTGTCATCCGGCGCAGGCGGCTTGCCTGCAGGTTCAGCTGCTGCATCAGCTCCTCCTTCTCCAAGGCAGCGGCCTCGACAGCGTCTCGACTTCGCCGCGTCTCGTCTTCGAAGAGAATGGTGGACGCCAGAGATGTCGCGAGTTGCCGGTTGAGGAGGCTCACGAATGACTTGTATTGGTCGTCGTAAGGTCTGCGAGGGTTAACGCCCAGAACGAGGAACGCCAGCACTGCGTCGCCGTTGGTCGGCCGTATGGGGAAGATGATGGCCTCGCGACAGGGATCTCCAAAACCTCGCCAGTTGATCCCATCGAGGAGTTCTTCGGGTAGCGTCCCGTCTCTTGTATGTAGAAGAGTTGGCTCTCGGGTCCTCATCGCTTCTCGGAATGACGGAACGAATCCTGCATAGCTTCGCTTTAGATCAAGCTGCGAGGGTGCAGCAATGTGATCGTTGGGTACACCCAATGTTCCCTCAAGATGGCAAGACTTCAGGGATATTGTGCTCCCGGAGGATATCGATGAGAGTTCAACTTCATCTGCGTCTCCTACGGAATAAAGCAGGGCGAATGGAACATCGCGATGGCTGTCCTCTAGACCTTGCAGGATCCGCTGCCAGAAGTCCCTGACAGTCGTAGCCTTGGTGAGAGAATCGCTGAGCGTGTTGATGGTTTGCATCCGCCGCTGATTCAACACCAGCTCCGTCGTCTCGAAAGGCGCGTTCCAAAAGCCAACGATGCGGTCGGTCCCTCCGTACAGTGGTGTCAACGACCAGGACAAGAAGATCTCTTCTAGGAACCCTTGTCTAAAGTACGCAAAGTTCTCGTGTTCACGTCGATGGCTGATTCCCGTGCGTACCACTTCTGCAAACGTTGGGCTCAGTCCGCTCCAGATTTCCGCAAAAGGCCCCGAAACCCCGGTTCCCATCATGGATGGATGCTTGCTACCCGCTATCGTGTTGGCGTAGACTTCATTGTACAGCATCGTTAGTTCGCTGCCCCAGAAAATATTGATTGGATGAGGGTTGTTCATGCAGAGATTGGCGATTTCCCGCAGCGCAGGAGACCACGTATTCATAGCCCCCAGCGGTGTCGACGCCCAGTCGATGCTCCGGCAGAATTCGAGATGGGGGTGGAGTATGCCTTTGGGTTTCTTGGCTGTCCAGTCGGCAACAGCCTTGTCGGGTCTCCCGAGAACGATGGATCCGCTGTTGGAGCTTCCCGCGACCTCGTCGGAACTCCCCTTGGACGCCTCTCGCTGCCAGGCCGCCCTGAAGGACAGCTGCTGCCCAAAGGACGCGGCCAACGTGGTGTCTGTCGCCGTGCTTCCTTCTACGGTGGTCTCTGCTGCCTCCGGTTCAACCTTTGGAGTAGCCTGTTCCAGTTCTGGGCTGCGCGGCTTGCGACGACGGGGCGTTGAGTTTTTCTGTCTTCTCGAGTTGGCTGCAGTTGCTTCATGCAACGTGCCTGACGATAGGTTGCGGAGAGGCATGTCTGCCCGCCACGACCGGTTCCCACTGATCAGCCTCCATCGTTTGGATACAGTGGAGCCGGTCCAGAGAAGGTTGTTGTACGAAAAGGAAAGCGGGAACACATCCTTGGCGTCATCCTGGGTTGTTATTCCCGTGGCCCAGCTCTTGAAGGCCTCGTAGGGCACGAATTCTTGCCCGCTCTCGGTGGTGTCCGGGCTCTCGTTGCCGCAGACGACATCATGTAACCGCTCGTGGAGGCGAAGAGCCGAGTTGCAAAAGACTGGACGAATCACCTGCAAGCCCGGCGGCAACTCCTCATCGGGATCCAGGTCAATAATGAATGTAGGTCGGGAGTCCGCATTGAGGATGTCTCTGATGTCGAGGATACTCAGTGCGTCTCCCGGTTGCGACTCCATCTTCTCCCGTCTGATTCTCCCGTCCGAATATTACGAGAGAATTGTGTCGCGGCAAAAATGAAAAGCGCCTCCTGACCCTCGAGGGGGAATGACGTTGTAGACTGATGCTAATCTTGATTTAGAGAAACAGTGGGGTCTCACGTTGATCGGGCTTATCTAAGCGCTACTAAGATCCAGATCCACCCTGCTCTTAGCGCGATGATTTTTGGTTACACAGACTAGGCCTCTTTTCTCTCTCACTCTCTCCGCCTCTCGCTCTCGCCTTTCTCATACGAGCTTGGGCAATGTGTGCTTGAAAACGCCCTCCGGATCATACTCCTGTTTCAGCTTCCGCAACTCCGCCAGTTCCTTGCCGAAAATCACCTCCAGATCAACGAATTCCGGCGCCGTCAAAGCCAAGTAGGTCTGGCTTTCCGCGTCCTCGAGCGCCTTGAGTCTGTTCCGCGCATCCAGTGCCCATGCTGCAGCGCTGCTTGCCGAGGCCTCATCATTTCCCAAGCCAAGGAGCTCAAGCATGATGTGCGGCTTTCGGTACGGCAGAACCGAATCGGGGACATTGGCACCACAGGAAGGGCTGTCGGCGCGGAGAGTGTGGATGTTGATGCCGCCGGAGCATTCCCGAGGGATTGCGTCGGCGACTTTGGCTAGCTCGGCCACAACCTCGGGCGAGAAGTGAGTGATGTCTGCCGACTGACATCGGCCAAGAACCTGAGGCGGAATCATATTCTGGACCATGGCTGAAAAGCCCAGCGCATTGGTGTTCATGACGGTCGATTGCACATCCGTGATGTTGGGTGCGAGTGGCGCCAACTTGCCCACGCGGTCGAGCCACAAACGAGACTCTTCGCTCGCGGATCCGTTCCATATGAAACCACAAGTAAGGGCCAGTCCAATTCCGGGATATATCCAGACTGAGGGCATCAGGTAAAACTTGCTGGGTAGGTCCTTGTAGGTGTCGACGAGTTTGTTGTAGTTGGTGAAGAAGGTCGTCACAGCAGCGGCGATGTCGGATGACTCGTAAAAGAGCATTCCGGCTTGGACCTTGTGGGAGTCAGCTTCCATGGTCGCGACAGAAGGAGCTCAAGCTTGGAGAAGTCACCTACCTCTGGAAAGGGCCACGTCTTCACGTCCAGCTCAACCACAATGGCAAGACTTCCACCTCCGCCACGCAAGCCTTTCAGCAAGCGGGCATCTGCCTCAATCAGGTCGCCCTTGGCATTGACGACTCGCGCACCAACAATCTGATCGGCTCCCAGTCCGTAAGAATGAATATACGGACCAAATCCACCACCGAGAGACCATCCCACATAGCCGACTTGCCCACAAGACCCAGTAGGAGTCGTCAATCCATGCTCGCTCAAGGCCTCGAGAACACCGTGGTTCGTCGCTCCTCCTCCAACCGTGGCCGTTTTCTTATCTGCCGATACGGTGACGGTGCAGAGATCGCGCAGGTCAATGGTGACAGCGCCGAGGGCCGAAAAGCGACCAAAGACGTCATGTCCACGACCCCGAACTATGGGCTCAAGATTCAAGGACAAGCATGCCTTTACGATGGAAGCAACCTGCTCCGGGGCCTTGGGTCTGGTGATGATTTGTGGTCGGACCTCATCGTGTTGGCCTGTGTAGCTCGTTTGCAGAGACTTGAACTCGTCCGAGTCTGGTACCGCAAACTGGATACCCGACTCCTTGAGGATGCTGTGAAGCTGTTCAGCCGTGGAAGTCGTCATTCTTGGTGATCTTGATAATATCGTTGCTTTGAATAGTGCAAAGGGAAATAGGGACTCAGCAATAATGAGGGCTGGGTTGCTTCACCTTATAAGAGCGGGAGCATCTGTTGAGGGGTAGCTGTTAGTGCTTATCTCACCTCACTCTGTGCTGACATTTTCACGTTTCCAAATGCATGATGTAGCTTTATTGGCTATGGCCAAATGTCAAAAACGCATCTATTCAAGGTGCGGGCAGGTGGTTTTTGCGTTGGTGAAGTCAATAGTGTCACACGAAGCCCACCTCTTGGGTGCAATGGCAAACGAAGTTTGGTGTTCCCCTCGGCCGGAGTTGCGAAGCACAGTGCTTGGATTATAGCCCCGCGCCCTTTTTTAGCTGAGTGTAGAAGGCTTAGTCAGCGTCGATTCTGAAGATGAACTCACTCGGTCGCCGGTAATCCATCGCTCTTCTCTCAACACTAGATGAGAAACCAAGATGGAAGACGCCCCTTCCCGCAAGCGCCTGCGACGAAGTACCCGAAGCTGCTACCAATGTAGGCATAACAACCTTGAATTTTGCAATCACTGTAGCTAACATTTCGACAGGTAGGAAGCGCAAGGTCAAATGTCAGCTCACCGACGAGAACGTCGACACTTGCGCCGAATGCGTAAAGAGTGGGACGCAATGCTCACTTGAGCCGCCCAAGGTGGACATGAGCAGCGGAAGAACCATAACCCACGATAATACACCCGAAAACGAATCAAGACTGGAGCGTATTGAGTCTCTTCTGCAGAGGCTCGTTGTGGCTCAAGAACGATCCAAGCCGGCTGAAGATTCATTCGACTTTGAGCCTACAGTTCCCACTTCTCTTTGGAATGATTTCGTAAGTTTTAACAATAGAGGGTCCTCTCAAAATCCGAAGTGCTAAGACCATATCAGCTACTTCAATCAACAACTGATGCCTCCTTTCCTCTCAACGATCATGGCCTTGCCATGCCCCAGACGCCGGACCAGCCGGATGCTAAGCAGTCACTCGTGGCTCTTCTGCCATCGTCACAAGATGCAGTTTCCATAGTAACAAACACGACTGCTTGGCTCTGGGGAGCGGAAAATCCTCCTGGGAGTGTCTTGAATCCCAACGATACGGTCCAGCTTTTGGATGTTCCGGCCATTTCGAGAGGCAGTGCAATGCACATCGCCAAAACCTTGCTCTTATTTGCACTTTACATACAGCAACTCCCAGCAAGCTTCGACGCTCAGTTTCTTGGGTCTCAAAGCATCGAGAAAACCATTGAATTGATTGTCGAGCGAGTCAAGATGTTCGTCCTGTCTCATGACGACGAAGCTTGCTCCATGGACGGCATAGAGTGTCTGACTCTGCTTAGCTCAATCCAACTCAACGATGGCGCTTTGAGGACAACCTGGGTGACTTTTAGGAGAGTCCTCGACATCGCGAGACTGAAAGGGTTCCAGAACAGCTTTTCTCTCTCCGCACGCAACTCGTCTAGCAGCGAGACTGCCCTTCACCGACGCCTATGGCTCTCAACTGTCTGTGGCGACTGCTACTGTAGTATGCTCGTTGGCCTCGAGCCTGGCCTTGGCCTTGCGCCGTTTGGCCCAGACGACGATACCTGGAACGATCCCCACGCTGACAACAACGCAAACATCCAGCGTCGGATCTGTCTAATCGTGGCGCGTATCGCCCAGAGAAACGCCGTTGGTCTTTACCAGGACCGCAGTATCCTCCAAGAAGTAGACGAAGCACTGGATAAAACTCAAGACTCAGTGCCGGCTTCGTGGTGGAAAAACCCGTCCTTCCCACAAGATCGATCTCTCGATTCAGCCCAAGAGCCCAGCCGGGTCATATGCCAGCTGTGGTTTTTCCAAGCGCGGATCTACGCACACATACCCATTGCGTTTGGAAAGCCTTCAAGCGACTCATTGTACAGCCTTGAAACTTGTATAGAGGCATGCAGGATTACGCTTCATCGGTATCTTGGGTTGCAACACGCCAGAGATCAACTGTCCCGTTGCAGAAGCGTTGATCAGTCGACCTTTGTAGCTGCGGTAGTCCTCCTCTTGGCCAAGGTGCAGCTTCGACATCGCCAAACGAACTTGAAGGCCTCCAGATACGACTCAGACCATGCTTTGCTTGAACAAGTCATGGACACCTTCGAAATGTTTGGGAAAGCGTCAAACAGAGAGCACACTGTAAGGGAGAGTTTTGAGATTCTCTCCACCATGCTAGATATTTCTAGTGACACATCAGAGAACGTGTTCACTACGAATAGCTTATCTGATCCCAATACTCCACTGTTGTTGGGCTCTGATGTCGCTGTTGCGAGCGCGCCTGGCACGATGAAGTCGGGGATGGAAGATATCGTTGCGTCGTCGATTCTGCCAGCTCTTGACGCACAAAGCCCGGCTTCACATCTCATCAACCGGATGTTCACAGCTAGAAATCGGATTCGGGTGTACTAAAACCCACCCAAGAGCTGTCAGATGGAAATTGGGCGTTCAATCTTGATGATTTAATAGATCCGACCGCTCTAAAATAATATTCCAATGGCTACTTTGCCATTTGTCCGACACTTCGGCTCCTATCATTAAACCTGTTAGGTGAGAAAAGAAAGGCTCTCATAGCTACACGAATTCGATCAACCCCTAGGATGGAGATCCTTCATTCAACTGCTTTAACAACTCCTTGCCTCGTCTGACGATGCGCGCATTCTCGATGAGATGCTCCTCTCCTTTTCCATCGATGGCGAGGTACGTCATGAAAGCACCGAGCTCTTCATTCATGACGCACAAATTCTCGCCAAACAACGCAGCAATTATGCCAGGAGCTAGCATCTTCATAGCCATCATCCTCCGGGTCACAACTCCTCCTGGCTTAACGATGAAGGTCTCCCACACATCGGCGTGGGTTTCCGCGAATGCGAGAGCTTTAGACTCAAGCAAGCCCTAGAACACCGTCAGATCTGGAAAACACGTCCAGGATTGAAGGAAGCATACCTTCATCTTGCGCGGCACTTCTCCCCACCTCAGCTTTTCCTCTTGGTTTTGGCGCACCCACTTTCCGCTCAAGTGAACGCATCTGAATCGGGGTCGACTGGGTCTTGATTCCAGGACCGGTGCCATGCTTTCCAAGAAGGTCATGGGGTAGTCTAAGTCCGCTTCACGGTTGCCGCCGTACGAGCCCATAGCCCTGAGCCGCCCAATTAGTAAAAGCACTAAGGCTTGGCTGAAAAGTGTGCAGACTTACCATATCATTCCTACGGCGTCTGCGTGTGCATCTAATACATCTTTTGGCCATGCTGAAAAGTCCTTGATCAAGACAGACTCAAGCTTTGGGTGGTCCGACACATTGGCGGGCAGATCCCGACGCACAAAAGCGACGACCTTTGAGATACTCGGATGCGAGAGACAATGAAGCAGGGCCTCGCCTCCAATCGAACCACTTGCTCCAACAATAAGGATTTTCATACCGACGAAAAGGGAGCAGGGGAATGTTCAAGTGAACAAATGAAGTAAATGGATGCGTAAGCTTGAGACGAGTGAGAGCCCAGAATTGACAAGATTTGGTGGGGAAAATGATCTGAATGAATGAATGAATCCAAAAGAAAGCCGTAGCTGAGTTTAAGTATCAATATTGACGGAGTTGCAAAATCGCATTGGGCGGAGTTCAAGAAGTACCGTCGCTGTCGGTCGAGTCGGCCGAGAAGGGCCAGGCTCCACATGAGGTCTCGCGAAATGCAATCTTAGAGCATAGCATCAATGCAGTTACATTGTAGCCACAAGTAGAATGGTGAAAATCCAAGAGCTAGTCCTGGCGGGGTTTGGGTCACCTTGGTCGGAGTTCTAGAACAACCTTGGCGGAGTTTGAGGCGTCCATCGCTGTCGGCCGACTCGGCCGACAGGAATGATCCCATCGTTATTCATCAACGCCAGGCTTATCGCAGCTCAGAATAGAAGACCAAGCCACCGGGCTCTTATCGTACCACCAATGACGGAGGTTTGATGAAGTGGTTAGCCACGTTGTGGAAAATTGTCACAATTCGTCGCGGGTAGCTTTTGGGTTGTTGCTATATCCTATTCGCACTTGGCGTCTTGCCGTGACAGATCACAACAAACTGGTCTTCCCAACAGGATATTTTAGCGGAAGCTGATGGCGGCTCGAAGATAACACACCATTGGGACAATGAGGGAACAAACGGGTTGGGAGATATTGGTCAACGGATTGATGCTCCAAGTTTGGCTACCCTAGACTTGCAGTAAAAAAGTGGAAAATGCCTTTCATGTCAATAATACCGCCCTGCCTTCTGCATATCGAGTCGCTATCATATCTGGTCTTGCTAATTTCTTGCATTTATTTCTATCATCAATTAAAACATGTTGAGCGGTGCAATATTGTAAAGAGGCATGGGAGATACCTAAAACGCAAACGACAGTAGGCGTCTGCGAATCTCATGACCTAATCGAAGTTTCTCAGACTCCGCTCACCTCGCCCTATAAGAATCGCCTTGTTCTTGGTGGCACTCTAAAAACGGTAGACGTTCTTTTAAGCCACTATAACTCATAGACTGATAAGAGAAAATCAGCACGCGTGTAATATTCTTCTTACTGTCGTACGCTCACCTTGACTGCGAGTGGAAACCTGCCTTTCGCTGTGATGGAACCTGTGATTCGGTTTGTGAGATCGTTTTTCATTCCTGGAAAGAAGATTAGCACAGTCCTTTCACTCAACTTTTTTTTAACCATATAGCTGCGCAAAAAAAAAGCTACCAGCGGCCTCGATTGTGACATGAAGCTTATCATCCACAGCTGTATGGTGCACCAAATCCGTACTTTCTCAATAACTGGATCCCAAGATCGATGCTTGTCGAGTTGTCGGTGGCAATGATGACGCCAAGTTTTGGATGGCCGGTCTTCTTAATCTGATCGGCGATGGCGGCCAAGGCCTTCTCAACACCGGGGTCAAAACTTGCGTTAGTCTCAACCTTCGTTGACCAAGCAGGATTCTTGCCTTCTCTTTTCTCTATTTTCCATCTCTCAGCTTCTGTAACTATATACGCCCCCTAACCTGCTTGAAGAGAAGCTCGTAACCTTTCCCTTCCGCTCGATGAATTCGCTGATCAAGGAGCTGCGGGTGTCTGCGCAGATAGGCTTGGAAGGATGCAATACAGGTAGCAGGGCCATCGAGCGTGTTGTATTTTTGCATAAACTCCTCAAATAGAGTGTCAATGACTGGCTGATACCACGACTGCTCTGCGTCGATGACGATGCGAACGTTGTTGCGCTGGGCCTTGTTGGCAATGGCTTCTAGAGTGGCCCTCAACCTGGTGAGCTGTCCTCTTCATCTTACTTTCGACTAAACTTTCTGTGCATCACGCCATCCAAGGCAATACTAGATGGGCATTAGATGAGATCCAGCTTGGCAGATATCGTCCAAATGGCGGGGAGACATTCCGTTAGCCTGACGGCAACATGTTCCGTCAGCGGCAAGATCACGTACAAAACCCGATGAATGCAGTCTCTCAAATCATATTCGCCCTAGCACATTGTCTATCGTTCTAGCCCTACAAAGACGGAAGCTGTAGGATGCTCATGTGATATGATTTGTTCACATGAACCAGGAATCGTAGTCAAGCTCGGCAATCTATCACCTGAAACCTCTTTGTTCTTGGTAGAAATGAATTGAGCCACCGAATAGTAGATGCTAAAATCAATTAGTACCATTGATCTAGATGTTAGTCTCGCAGCCCTGAATCAGACTAATGGGCGAGGGGATCTAGAACAGACTAACGCCCGTCTAGAATTGCACTAAACATGCTTGGAGTAACGCCACGCGCTGACATCTGACTAGGCCTGAGACTTCATTCATACAATCACATCAATGGCATGAGGTGACAGTTATTTAGTTTCGGGTTGTTTTACGAGTCAAGTCCTCACTGGAAAACCAAGTCCATCTTAGTGTTGAAGAAAATATGGAAGAGCTTAATATTGTGATTGAGGCGGAGATAAATCTATGGGGCTTTTCCAATGTTTTCTGTTTCGTGTAGAATTAAGCTGAGAGCTCCAAGGGAATGATTGCACCTCATCTGCGACAGAGAATATCGTATCACTAGCATACCTCGGTCAATGAGATGTTGTCAACGAGAGCGTCAACGGCGGTGACGAGTCCAGTGGAGGTTATCGTGAACCGGAGAAATGCGCCTGTCGACTGCGGAGTAAAAGTCCTTTCCACCACTTGGTACTGGCTGATAGGTCCTGGGGCAAGACGAACGGGTTCCCCCAGGTCGGCTGAGTTGGCCGAGATGTACAGGGAGCAAGAGCCCTGGCCGAAGTCTTGGTTGGTGCCCAAAGCAATGTGCACCGTGAGTTTATAAGACTTGGCAGCGTCTAGGCCGGCTACCTGCTGTCGGACCGATTTGAAGCTACCTTCGGTCAAACTTTCGATACTACGGAGAACACAGGTTAGCAACGACGCATCTAGATGGTTGAGTAGAGCTCAACTTACAAGTAACTGACTCCATCTTGCGCGACCACGTCCCCATTGTTGGAAGCCACCCGGCCGTCTCCAAACTTGGTCCAGCTCGTGAGGCCATCTTCGAAGCTGGGGTTCTGGATGAAGTTGGTATCGTCACAAACGGGGGCGCTCGACGTTGTGGAGGTGGCCGCTGCCGATGTGGTTTCCGTCGTCGAAGATGTCTCGGTAGAGCTCGGTTTGCATGGACCAGCTGCGGCGCCTGAGCAGACGAGCGCTGTGCAAGCGAGAGCAACGAGCCTTCGGACAAACATGATGAAGTTTGCTGTAGGAGGGAATAAGACTGGAACCAAGAAGGAAAAGTGCGGCTGGAGTACAGACAGCTGGATGTGCCACAAAGCTGGGAGGCGTTGACCTTATGGACTAATTTGGCGCCAGGGGAGTAAGTAGCGCCATGTCGGCTACTGAGTATGGAAACTAAAGGCTGAACATTGACACTAGGGTACAAGGATAATTGCAAGTGTATGGCTGGCTATTGGTTGAATGGTGCACACGACTGCTAGCGGCCGGGTCTAAAGAAAGGGGAGTGGTTAATTAGGCCCAAATAGAAGCGCTATTGATTTGTAACGGTCAAGATCCGTTGGTGGCGTCGACAGCGAGCAGGGTTGCAGTTGTCAATCGTCCATCAAGCGAGAAGACTCTGTAGTCTGTTGGTCGGAAAACATCAGTAACCTCAAAGAGTCGTAATATGTCGGTGTCACAGAGGCGTTCTTCGTGTCCTTGTTGCTAAAGTTGATGGGCTTCCGCGCATCTATCACGAAGAGGCGAGTCAGATCATTTGAATCAATAGAGATGGAAACCAGACCACAAACGCCAACACGCTGACTCTCAAGCTGTACCTGATGTCTTGCGTGCCTAGACCCTAGTGTACATCCGTTCGTGGCGATCACGCTGATGGGGTCTGAGACTGTGCACACAATCTCCTTCTTCTTTCCATCCTGCAGTGCGCCGTCGAGATGCTCATTCTATAAGGGCAAGACCATGTCGCGCGTTTCGTTGCACGCAGCCCGCCGACTTTCTGGTCTTCCGCTGCGACGACGAGCAGTCAGACCGTCCCCTCTGTGCAGTCACCGTCAGAAACGAAGTGACGACCCAGCTATTTGCCCAGTGAATAGAAGCCAACCGCAGGGATTTAAATGAAGCTTCATCGTTCCCCGCACACGCAAGTCAACTCCTCAATGCCAAAGAGGCAAGATTGTTGGTTCACTTGCAACAGCGTCTCCTTCTGGCGCGCTCAGTAGATGACCCGCTGATGAGCCACGCCAGGGTCGTCGAGCCCAGCACGCAACCACGCCCTGGATGGAGATAGCCTCGATGACCTCAGCCAGCCTGATTGCGGACCAGTGCGCGGCGCAAGCCACCCGGGCAGCCACCACCTGGGTGGGGTGTTCTCGCGCAGCAAGACTTCTATTTGAACGGTGACGCTCTGCAATCCAGCCTCAACAAAACATAGGTCGATACCCTCCACTCTTCCACCGGTCTTGCCTTCTATCACTGCATCCCAGGAGACTTCCGACGGTGATATCGGCGGCTTTGTAGCTTATCCTAAAGCCCGTTATATCCAGATAGCACGCATCTTGATCGAGCGGCGGGTGAGGTATGCGTTTTTGAGATCTGACACCGTGCAAGCGCCTGCTGGCACTATTGTCTAAGCTACAATTTCTATCTTGTCATCGCATGAGCCTTTATCTACAATGTCCATTGGATCTCTGCTATCCACGACGGGATGCGAGATGCTCCAGCAGGTTGGTTTCCCGGAGGTACGCAACACCTTTCATCATCCTTATTCTGAGATCCGGCCAACGAACATGGAACGGGCGCTGGACATCCTAGAACTTGTGGCGAACGGCACGTGTGTAGTTTCAAATTGGGTAGCATGTCAAGGTAATGATCATCTGACATTTGTGTCGTCCTCGAAGCTGGACCGAATCAAAGAACTAGGGTAGCCCCGTTCTTCATGTTACCTCGGATACCATTCTATACTGCCCTAGATCAGAGTAATCAAATGTCCCGAAATTGAATCATACTCTTGGCAGGGAAAGCCAGCCTTCCCCTGCAGAGACCAAAGACCCTCGTACGACGGATCAAAAGCCTTGGTAATCTCGTCAATCCTGCCAGCGAGAAACACATGACCGCATCGTGTAAAAATACCCTTCTTACTCTCAACGGCCTGCACAATAATCCCCCTCACCTCCGACGATATTTTCCACGTATCCTCAAGCGAGTACGGCGTCTGTAGGTCAAATAGGGGAACAACGAATAGATTCTCACCACCAACCGTCTTCGAATCATCAGCCCATACCTGCTTCGCATGCTCCATGCCTGGCCCCGTGAGACAATAGTCCTTCGGACCACCCTGGAGACTTACCGGGTTGAGACTACAACGCATGCGTAAGAACCCCATCACCTTCTCACCGCGGCCATTTTCCACCTGTCGCTTGAGATCGACGTCGACAATCGACACAAGCGGCTTGATGTCGTACGGCTCATACAGATCAATCTGCTGCAGATCCACCGACCCGTTGACAGACGCCCAAGACCACGACGGCGCAAGGTCGTTCCTAACACTTCGACCCGGCTGCGGCTCTCTCACGTACCACGCCAGCTGAATCTCCAGCCTGGAGCGCCAAAGTCCGACACAGTACTCAAGACTGAGGTTGTTGCGCAAATGGTCAGCTACGCCCGATATGGCCATCAGTTTGTCGGTCAGAACCGTCAGCCCACAGGCCGAGTACGTGTCGACTATGCGCGCCCATTTTCCGAGGCCTTTGTCGACTGTATCCGTTGGCGTGAGAAACGTCGAGCCTAGTTTACACCCGATGTTGAAGTGCGTGCTGGGCGAATCAGGCCAGGTGTTTGTTCCTTGCGGCAGAGACTCGCAAGCCGTGAGTTCATTGCAGTCCCATATCACCTGTTCGGAAGCAAAGTGGATGATCCGTGTTGATAGGACACGTTCTTGAGTGACCCAGCAACGACGGTTGAGCGGTGCGTCATCGATTTCCTGAGTGAAGTAGTCCACATCCACGAGGTGGAAGCGCCCAACCAGAACCCCGTTGTCTATTTCGATAGACTCTGCGTCAAGTACTCGAGGGTTTCGGTCGGCAAAAAGACCTCCAAAGCTGTTGGGTGAGTGGGTAGCTGCGATGTTGCATGTGGCATGTTCGTAGACCTTGAGCATCGTCCGCGCTTCTCGCTGCCAATCTTCATCCGAGTCCTGGATAATACAGAGGGAATCAATCCAGATGTAGGGAATTCCGAGGTTACGGATGACGATGATGGCATCTTTGAAAGTCTGGGGGAGACTAGAAACGACAACATCCTGCTTCAAGTCGGAGAGGTTGCCCTTTTTCAGCTTCAATATCTCGGCCCCGCCCCAGCAATGACTCAAAGTAGCATATGATCCAACAATGTCCGTCTCGGCAGACTCGACGAGGTTGACTGAATCTTGACTGACTTGTATAAGCCGAGTCGGGTACCAGGATGCATTGGGCATTGCCAAAGAGCAGGCAGAATGCTCAGCGCGACATCGCGCCAGGGACTTTTGGATGAAATCCAGCGTTTCGTTTGAGCTGGTGTTCAAACTTGTGCATTGGGCGTCTTTTTGAAGCATGATGTCAGCGACTGACGAAATAAAGCTGTATCTACTCACCTTCCGAAAGCGCCCGTTGGAATTGCAGGCTGAGTGAACCAAGCTTCTGCCCGTCGATGAGTGCCGAGACCGACAAGCGGTCGGTACCTCGCCCCGATGCCAGCATTTCCAGATTAAAGTTCACTTCCACAACTATCGTGGGTTGAAGGTCGATAGATTTATCCTTGCAAGATCCTCTCAGTTGCCTCAGTAGACGGTAGCAGCACTGACATCTGTCGGCTTTCTGTTCAAGGTTGGACAAGTTCGTGGTATACTCTGTTTTCGCCCACCGCCAGTCCAGCCGCCATTTTTGCTGGGCAAATGTCATGGGCTGGGCAAAGATTGCCTTGCACTCAGTACACCACATTTTGATCGCGATTCACAGAACCCCATACGAAAATTGCCGGGGTGCCTGTCACGGTGTTTGTCTTGGCAGTTTATTCACGCAATGCGGGGTTCTCACCAGCCCGCTTCAAAGTTGTCCGTCAGCAGAGTATGATTGGCAGCTCACCGGCTGACTTGGATGCTTGCGTACGTCATAAGCCTGATGCATTTGCATTCACGGCCCACTGTGTCATTGGTCTACTTGAATACGGGAAAGATACAATCATCTCCCAGTCAAGGACAACAAACTTTCCACCTCGTCCGGAAAACCAACCGGCATTCTAGAAATCAAGGGGAAACCCTGCTGTTTCGATGCCAAAACACGACCCTTGCCTAGCCATTCCACCAATCGGCACGAGCCCCCGACCGAGACGGTACAGGGTCTGACCATCCCTTAATTACATCATCAGCAGACATTGGCGGATATTCCAGCCCGGATGCAACAGCGGAGCATGGCTGTCTGTTTGGAAACGGACGCGGAGGCATCGTTTCGGGCCATGGACGTTAAGCGAAGGTCGTGATCGCTGTACTTGAGCAGACGAGTGACAGCTACCTTTGCTGTTGAAATGTCTGTCGCTGTTGTTCTTTCAACTGTCTTTTTGTTTGTTTACTATTTCATCATGAAGACCACTACTGCCCTGCTGGCTTTGATAGCCGCAACCGCCGTGGCCGCTGCGCCGGCGCAGTCTTCGACCTCTGCCATTGCGCGTGCCGACTCTGTTCTTGCGTTCCCCGGCGCAGAAGGCTTCGGTCGAAATGCCATTGGCGGTCGCAAGGGTGAAGTTTACAAGGTGACGAACCTCAAGTACGTTCTAGACACAATCCTCTACAAATACTCATTCAACAGACTAACAAACCCACAGCGACAAAGGCACAGGGTCCCTCCGCGACGCCGTCTCGCAACCCAACCGCATCGTTGTCTTCGACGTCGGCGGCATCATCGAGATCACAGAGCGCATGGTCGTGTCCAAGAACATCTACATTGCGGGGCAGACTGCACCCGGCGGCGGCATCGTCGTCTACGGAAACGGCTGGTCGTGGTCCAACGCCAACGACGCCATCGTGCGGTATGTGACTATCCGCATGGGCAAGGGCGGCACGTCGGGCAAGGACGCCATCACCATCGCCGACGGCAAGAACATGATCTTCGACCACGTGAGCGTGTCGTGGGGCCGCGACGAGACGTTTTCCATCAATGGCGATGTGTCGGATGTCACGGTGCAGAATACCATTATTGCCCAGGGCTTGGTGTCGCATTCGGCGGGTGGGTTGATGCAGACGACGGGCGGCGTGAGCTTGTTCCGCAACTTGTACATTGACAACAAGACGCGCAACCCCAAGGTCAAGGGCATCAACGATTTCCAGAATAACGTGGGTCTTTTGAACATTAAGAATTGTCGTCGAGCTGGTAACTAACCTGATCCGCGTACAGGTCATCTACAACTGGGGTGCTGGCGGCGGCTACATCGCAGGCGACAGTGACGGCGAGAGCAGCGTCAACATCGTGGGCAACTACTTCATCTCCGGCCCAGACACGTCCGCAACCGCCTTCACGCGCGGCAACGCCAACTTTCACGCCTACGTCAAGGACAACTTCTACGACTCCGACCGCGACGGCACGCTAGACGGCACCGCCCTCTGCGTGTCTACGACCTGCTACTCGGACATGGACATTGTCACGACACCCTTTGCCTACTCGGCGCCCGCGACCGTGTACACGGCAGCCAAGGCGCTCGACGTGGTGCTTGGAAGCGTGGGTAATTCGAAGACGCGCGATACTGTCGATGCGGCGCTGGTCGAGCAGGTCAAGTCGTATGGAAAGAAGGGCGGGCAGATTTCCGACGAGGCTGACTTTGGCGGTGTTGGCGTGATTGCGGGCGGGACTGCGCTTGTGGATTCTGACGGTGATGGTATTCCCGATGCGTGGGAGACGAAGAATGGCTTGAATCCCAATGATAAGAGCGATGGCATGGCGATTGCGAGCAATGGCTACGCCAACTTGGAGAACTATGTCAACTCGTTGGTCGCTTGAGCGGGATGCACTTTCTTCTGTATTTATTATCCATATTACCCTACCCGTACCATAGTTTAGCTAGCGCTCTACCGCTAATGTACATATCTACGGCTTGATGTCGACTGAGAACGTTCAGCTTCAACTCCATGACAACACCAAGCTCCGTAACGCTTACCAGTAAAATACTCTCACGTCATCAATGCATGCAACCCAACATCCAGCTGGTGACATACGGCCGAGACACTGCTACGAAATACCCCAAACAGTCAACCACCCGGCCGCCAGTGCAGGAAACAGGGGTCAAAACCAGGCAAGATCAACAATCTCGCGATGCCACGCTACGAAAACACCGCCTATCGTGTGTGGCGCAGACCATCGCGGCAGTCCATCGGCACTGGAAGCGAAGCTCGCTCTCAGTCTGACCTGCATCGCTGTTCCACCATGAAAACAGCCGCCCGCACAGCCTCATCCTAGAGAAAAAAGCGGCCATCGCGCACTATCCCGGAAATCGCTCTTGGCTGCCATTGGCCCACTCGGTCTTGCAACACCTTAATCAAGGCCCCGGCAGTGAGATTTTAGAGCGTCCTGCGTGCACGGATGGCTGGAAATAGCGTCGCTGGGCTTCTGTCTAGGGCTGAGCCAATGATGGCGTTGTCGTCGAGGGGAGCTTAAAGGGCCGTGTCGTGCTGTGTATGTTACTCAAAGCTGCTATAAGAGCTTCATCGACTGGGTACACTCACTTGAGCTTCTCAACACATCAACCATCTCACCAACGCCGTCTTCGCAATGGACTCCTACGATCCCTACAGGCCTAAACAGGCCGACGGCATAGCGCCCTCTTACATGGAGCTCTCCGCCACTGGCACGGCGGCCGTCCAAGACCAAGACACCAGCTACTCGTCGCTCCACAAGCAAACCACCCGCTACGCATCGCTACAAGAACAAGACACCCGCTACTCGTCCGGCCCAGACGACGACGCCGCGTCCAAACTCCCATCTAGCGACTCAGACGAGAACCTCACGCTTGCGCAGGGCATCAAGCGCTACCCCAAAGTCGTCGGCTACTGCCTCGCCCTCACTGTTGCAATCATCGGCTGGGGCTACGACCTCGTCGTCGTCGGCTCCGTCACGGGCGTTGACTCGTTCAAGGAGGATTTTGGCGCGCGGTTCGATGGAAAGCTGATTATTCCGAGTTTCTGGCTGAGTCTGTGGCTTGCGCTGCCGCCCGCGGGGTCTGTTGGCGGTGATTTGATGGGTGGATGGCTGCAAGATGCAGTCGGACGCAAGAGGAGTCTTTTCACGGGCAGTGTCGTCTCGGCGATTGCAATTGCTTGCATTTTCTTCTCGTATCTGCCCCAGGGCCAAAACGCCAAGCGCGCCATGTTGACGGCCGGGTTGACGGTCCAGGGCTTCTCCGTCGGCGTCATCAAGACCACATGCATCACCTACGTCTCCGAAAACGCACCTACGTCGCTTCGTGGCCCGGCCATGGCTCTTTTCCCCACGTTCACTCTCCTTGGACAACTCATCGGCTCCATCGTCGTCTACGTCGTCAATGGAATCGAGGGCTCACAGGGTTATCGCGCGGCCTTTGCATCGCAATGGGGCATGGCTATTGCCCCCTTCGTCATCTCCATTGTAATGCCCGATAGCCCTGCGTACTTGATCCGAAAAGGGCTGGAGCAAAAAGCCCTTCGTTCTGCCAAGAGGCTGTATGCGCCCAAGGTCAGCCCGTACTCGATGCTGGAGAAGATCCGCGCGACTATCAACGAGGAGAGGGCCTTGGCGGCGAATGTCTCGTACTGGGCCTGTTTCAAGGGAACCAACCTGCGCCGGACGCTGATTGTCATCATGGCTAATTCTTTCCCCATGCTATTTGGTCTTGACCTGCTGTCCAACGCGTCCATCTTTCTGCAAACGGTGGGTATGGCATCAAGCACCAGCCTGCTGCTCATGATTGCGGGGATCGTTGCTGGAATGGTTGCCAACGGCATTGGTATCTGGGTACTCTCGCGAGCCGGCCGCCGCACCATCACCATGGTCTCCATGGGCACAGCCGGTGTCCTCTGGGGTGTCATGGGTGTCTCAGGCTTCTTCAGCTCGCCAGCAGCCATCTGGCTAGCAGGCGGCCTTATGATCGCCATCATCATCGTGTGCGGTATGGGCTGCTGGCCCGCCGGCTATGCTATCATGGGTGAGACGTCATCTCTGCAGCTCCGTGCCCCGACCCAGGGTCTCGGAGGTGTCGCCTCACAGATCTCGTCTATCGCCATGGCTTTGGCGCTGCCGTACATCTTCAACTCGGATGCCGGAAATCTGGGCGCGAAGACAGGTTTCGTGTACACGGGGCTTTGCTTGATAGGTGTGATTATCTGCTGGTTCTGTTTGCCTGAGCTGAAGGGCCGAAATACCCTTGAGGTCGATCATATGTTCGCCATGAAGCTTCCGACGAGGAAATTCAAGACGTGGAAGATGGACGAGCATGAGCTGCAGGAGGCCTCACCTCTGGCTACGAGTGGTGCCTAAATTGGAGAGGATTGGATAAATTGGCACGGATGGTTTAAAGGCTTGACTCCGGGTGCGAGATCAATAGAGGAAATACAATAAGCGGACTCGGATTTCGTGCTCAGCTGGCGCAATTTGGAATGAACAGTCTCGAAGCAAGTTGTTGATCCCTGGATATCAAGAAGAAAGCTATGGGAATTGAGCATGTTCAGACCGCGTTGGGCCAGATAAGCAACTAAATCAGGCTTGCTGGGGGTTCTGATATAATAGCACTGGGCGTGATTAGCGATGATTAGCGCATCGTACAGTACAGATAGGCTAGGAAAAACAAACCATATTTCTTCGACCCATCAGTATTACCAGGAACTCCCACTGAATATAGATTCTTCTCGATCTTGACTTTACGCAAGTTTTGTAAGTTAAGAGCGTTTCAGAACGAATCGACCGCGAATGACAGTGTACTGAGTTTTGCGTTGAAAGCCACGTTCATCATTCTGTCGCGTAGAAAAGGTCACTTGGAGTGCCAACAGAATGATCGACGACCGTTAGAGTACGAAGTTTTCTGAGCTACGTTAAGGACTGAGGGATCAGCAAATGATTCTCTCCTATATTGTGCCTATGTAGTGGTGTAGACCGGGAGACCTCGTGAAAGCGTACGTCTCATGTCCTTCCTTCTTTTATTCTAAATATTAATAAAATATTATAAGTCCTAATAAAATATTATAAGTCCTAATAAAATATTATAAGTCCTAACATAATATTATAAGTTCTAACATAATATTATAAGTCCTAATAAAATATTATAAGTACTAATAATAAAATATTTATAAATATTAAGCCTAAGTCGATATTAAGAGATAGATCGAGGCGATACAGTCAGTCTTACACAGTAATTGATTGGTACAGCAAGGTGCGTACCCAGCACCAGGGATCCCAGTAACTTTAAACACAATAGATCAATGTGATATACACTCTATCAAGGCGACTGCTTGCCGACGGCTTGACGAAGAGGCTACCTGGGGAAAGTTTTGCCAAGTTTATTCAGCAGCTTAAACTTACAGAACTCTGAGACATTGGAGCAGCGAAGGAAGGATGAAGAGCTCAGCTTCACGGCGATGTCCTCAAGCTGAAGGGGCGTGTTAGATTGGATTATGTACACATAATGTCCAGGGTGATCATGTGACCACCTTGGTGGTTAACAGACAGCTCGCTTAATCTTTGCCGGATGTAGCCCGAACAGGAATGTGGCCAAGGAAAGAGATATCCCTAGACACCGCAGAGATAGCCCAGGGAGAAAAGGACAGATACAAAAGAAGTCATTGGGGTACCACGCTAGCTTTCTGGCAGATTATGTCGCCTACTTGACTATGCCTATTGGTCCAGCAAGGTGTTGTGCCTCGGCATTTACTACGGGTGGTATCCCAGACAATATCGAGGCTCTAAGACACTGACCAGCCTCAACGTCGTCATCTGGTCTTGTCTAGAGTTACGTGCAAAGATAGACATAGCATCTAGTCTATAGAGAGATAGGTGACGATTAGGGGGAGGCAAGTAGATAATAACGACCTTATCCCGACGAGTTCTGGGAGGGAGATGGCTACATGAAGCCGGAGAAAAGTCAGAGTGATCTTGTTGTTGATATCACTCGCATATGTCGGAAGTGCCTGAATACCAATATATGCACGTCTGGAAGCCTGAGTCCGGACAGCATTGACGACGTGGTGCTACTAGCAGAGGTGATGAGGGAGAAGCAATCCGAGTTATCTCTTGCAACAAGTGTGCTTCCGAAATCCTCAAACGCGAATCCTCTGTCACTGCGTTGCCACTTCAGACACTCACTGGCAGCGCTTGAATCCGAATTGGAAGCACATGTTCAGCGGAGTTATCATCAAGTATTTCTCGGGTCAATCTCGACTCTCCCGTCTCTATTCGATGTTGCACATCCCTCTGCGGCCCCGATTGCTCCTTGAATATGAAACTGTGATAGCGCTTGTTTAAGTAGGCAACAGGTTGTAGAGGGTGTCAACTCTACATTCAACATCTTGTTGTCTTTGGTTGATAAATAGAAAGATAGAAAGTAAGTGGAAGGTCAATAGGTGGATGTAATAATGCCCGTCAAACGCACCAGATCAACATATCGAGCATCAGCGTCAGCGGGCTCTTGTGTGACTCTAGCTTACCAAGCGCACGCTTGAAATCCTGTTCTTTGCTCACCTACTGTAACCGATCGAGAAAGTTCATTTAAGACTCGACATATAGGGCTATAGCAAGCGTGTCTAGCTCCGAAAAGGTGTAGACTAATTATTGCAGCCAACGTGGCGACAACTTAGTCAACCATAATTCGTGTCCGCCGGGACGTCCCTGGCCAATGAATTCTTCCCATTGCGGACTCCAGGTCAGCCCTGGAGATGTTAATGTGCTTGGAGTTTTCCGGGCGCTTAATTGAGAAGAGAAAAACCACCAGTGTATCTATGTGAGGGGGCGAAGAGACTGGGATCACCCGTAAGATGGTACAACAGTAACCGTTTCTCTGTTCTGAACTATCTGAATGAGGATGGATTCTCCATATATCGTTCCTGATTACGACTCACGACGTGTTGGTATGGGGTGTCGGGCGCAACCTCCCACCTGCTCAGGGTTTGCGCAGTCCCTGACACGCACACATTTGACTGGTTTCTTTTCGCTTCAGAAATACCACAAAGCAAATGTAACATAGCTTCATACTGTTTAGAATGTTCAGTCACGATGTACAGTTCGCTAGAAGGGGCGAGGAAGCTTGACGTGTCTTGTATACTTGAAGAAGGAAGGGCGAGTGCTTAATTGACGGGGTACGGTGGCCAGAAGGCCCTCGTTGAAATGCTGGGTTACATAGCTGTCAAGCCTGGAGACAGGTTTCTGGCGGAAATGAAAAGTCAAATCACTCCCCTTCTAACACAATATAGGATTTATTCCCCTAATACCACCTCTGGATCTAAGCGTGATCCCTCACTCTAACAAAGGCCCCTCTCAGGCTGCATGCATGCATTGCCAAAACAAGTACAGTTTGACAGCTGCGGTTCCAGGCTATTTCTGCCCGAGATCTAAGTCCTGCCTCATTCAGGAAAGGGTTCGTAACGCCTGTTGCGATATCCACTAGGCGGACGATGAGGATCTGGCCAACAGCCTAACCTCTTGCGATCCTCCGGGCTCACATAGGGACCGTCACGGTAGACCGTGTTCAAGTCTATGAACTTATACTCTTGCGGTAACTGGAATCTTGGTGTGGCCGATACGTACAAGAGCACGTTGCTGATGCACCCGGTATGTGATGCATCCTCTTTTCCCTCAGTCCCAAACGGACACACCACGCCAAAATCGTACAGGGAGAGCTCTCGGTATAATATCGCGTTGTCTTCGGTCAAGAACTCAGAGCTAAGGACATAAGTCTCGCCTGCTCCTGAATATTCGGGATCCAGATCAGCATCCTGCAACTCAGATTTCCTCTTGTCCAAAAACTCTGAAAAGCGCGTGTCCACACACATAGAAGCCACATCCCATAGATTTTCAGTCGGAGCAGGGTTGAGTTCGGAAAATTGCCAGAACCAGCCACCTTTCGCTAGAGCTATTGCGACTTGCTCTTCCATTGAAGGCTTTCTTCGAAGGAGCTCTTGGTAAGTTGTGACTTTAGCGAGGTTGGGATGCCACATTATCACCGGTAACTGATCATCAGGGATAAGGTCAGTTACCCACGATAAGTCATTGTTCATCACGAACCGAGCATGAACATGCTTGTAGAAGGTCGAATCAAGGTTGAGATGACACCATTTTGCAAAAAATGTGTGATGGTAGATGCCACGAATCACGCATTCACGTTCCCCTAGGACCATACGTTCTCGTCGCAGACGCGCATAACGATCAATGTTGCCAGACCAGGCGGCCATCAAGATGAGGACATCTTTATCCACGTTTGGCAAATCAAGCGGTAGCGGAGTGTAGAGAAGGCTGAATATCTCTTGGTCGATTGGTTGCAGGCTCACTGGCACGCCATCAACATCCAGGTTCCAGCCTTCAGTGATGTCAAGGACGGGTTCCAATGAATGCTTGGAAGTGATGTAGTCATTGTATATGACCTTCTTCCGGCTGAGAGTCGAACGGGTGCAAGTGTTGCCATTCAGAAAGGCCATCGGAATAGGAGTATCCCTCACAATGCGGTTGTAGTCGTCCATAACAGTGTATCGACATGGCTGCTGGACGATGCTGTCGTATATCTCTTTGCTTCCACTGGCCCCGCTATCACGGGCTTCTTCGGCGATGGATACGTCGGGGAGGAGATCGAGCTGCTTGTAGAGAATGGCGTAACCTCCAGCAGCACAAGCCCGGCCAACCTGATAGGCCATGTATTTGCCCGAGTTGTGGCGCAAAAGCTGTCGCAGTGTGTCCTCGCTGGGAACGTCTGGGTACCAGAAACAGTACGGCGTCTGCTCCGAGGTGTCCATGCCGGTGGGGATACTGTTGCTCATAATGGCTCGAGCATTCAGGGCTCTTTTTATCGAAAGAGGGAGCTGCTGACGTTCCATCAATTCGACCCCGAAGCCGTCATAGTGCCGGATTCCACGGATGGTGCATCGTATCGTGAGCTCTGAAGACAGGTCGCCAGGCACTGATTCGCCTGAGATGGCGGCTCGATGAAGGGAAGCTGTCTCAGCGTCTATTTCTGCCATGTCTGGTCCTGTTCTGGTTTGCAGGTAGTGGAGAGTTGGTTGTGGTGAGAAGTGAGCTCAAAGATGCTTGGTTGAGGATGTGGTGAATGGAGTGTCTAATGGAGGGGGATTGAACTGAGTATAAATGTAAAAGAAATATGGGGCGGAGAGCATTTTAGGCCTAATATGCGTAAGTACGATTTACGCGAGGGACGGACCCGCTTGATGCGCTTGATGGACGGGAACTTATGTCAAGGTCGTGCATTATTAGCGAAGGCCCCCACAATATGTTTGGTGCATTTCGGATCGACCTTATCCAACGTGTTACCATATATATACATGTGAACCAGAGTAGTACCCATACATCTCCTTCTCGAGGTCCCGTAGAATACAGATGCAAATATCTGACCTGATTCCAGCTATCTCCCACCCTCATTTCCTTCTTTACATAGTGACATAGATCAATCTCCCCTTATCGCGCAGCTCGAAAGCTACTCAACAATGTCCCGTTTTCGCCTTCTTCTCACATCGTTGACTGTTAACCACGGCTCGTTTGTGGTTCGAAGCAACCTTGCCTTTTGTCGTCGGGTTCCCATCAGATCCCGTCGCTGGGGTGGAATCAGCAAAGTATGTCTTCTTTTCCCAAGTGTTGATTCTCTGTGCAATGTTGGGCTGCGCCGGATTCTTCGCCTGTGTATCGACAATATCAATCTTCTCGGCGTTTTTCTCGGTTTCAAGAACAAGTTGATCCGTTACCCAGATGACCTGGTTTCTGCCCGTGAAATCCGGATCGGCCTTCATTGCTGGCATTCGATGTTTTTCATAGTCGATCTCACGTGAGATGACAACCTTCTGAATGGCGTCGATTGCGCTTCGAATATTTGTGTTGAGGATGCCTTTGCTCTTGATGTCCCCAACAACTTTTGAGACCTCGAACATCATCCTGTCGTATCCTCCATTTGCCGAATGAATGACGTGGTTTGGGCTCATCCATCGGCTGGTCAACCATTTCGGATGCCTATACAGATTCCGTGCGGTCGTGTCAACTTGCAGCGTGGCAGCCTCCCGAACCTGTGATATCGGGCCCAGGGTACCATCCGGTGCCATGTTGGTATATTGGATGAACTCATTGAAAGTCAGGGTTCTTCCCGGACCCTTGCCGAGCCCTTCAGGGCAAATTTGGAGGGCTTTCAAATCTCCATCGGTTTGCATCAGATAATCAATCTGAGCTTGGTAGGCAAACCAAACGAACATGCGCTCGTAAGCCATACGAATGCCGCCCGCGCTGACATTGACCACGAGGAAGGAGAGTAGAATTCCAAAGTAGAATCTCATGATGACTGGCTCGTTGGCGAAGGCCGCAGGTCAAGCAGGTTGGGGAAGATCTTGAGAAGAAAATGAAAACTTGAGACTTGAGAATACAGACTCGGCACGACGAGAGCAGTGTGACTGGTAGACAAATTCCTGCTGCGGATGGAGGGCAACTGATTTTTATGAGGGGGACCACTCTATGCTCGGTATTCGGCGTATCTTTTGATATCCATATCCACTGTTGCTTGACTCCTTGCCCTTGCCCTCACGAGTTGATCTCTATTGCTCTCGTGCCATGCAAAAGTGCCAATGTCATGGGTCAGATCCGGTGTAGTGTAATTGAAGTTGGATATTTCCGTCCCAACACTGGCTTACGGAGAAATTAGCAGTGCCTGTGTGTCAGTATCTCTGGATTTGTAAGGGTCTGTTGAACGGGAACATGGGATCTTGACTGAAGGAATTTTGTTTCCATGCTGTTGGTTGCTAGTATTGCCCAAGCGTGTGCCGCGCCCCAGAGCCAGCCGCCCCCCCAGTAGCCCAAGCGTGTGATGCTGTTATGTCATACTGTTGGTTGCCAGTCTGGTCTAAGCATGTGAAGTTATCATGTCATGTTGTTGGTTGCTAGTGTTTGTCCAAGCGATGTATTGGTTCCAGAATTATCATCCACTATCATGCTGTTGGTCGCTAGTTTTTGTGTCGACATGCGATGTTGTTGGTTCTAGCATGCAGCTAGCAAGGCGTCAGAGCTCTTAGTTTTATGGAAATCGGGCGACCTGCCTCAACGGGATAAGCCTTGCACAACTTTTGCCAAGCAACGGTCCGAGATTGCCGAGAGGCCTGGTAAGAACGGCCAAATGAATCCTGGCTTGTGTTTAGACCTTCCTCGCTAAACACGGAGTTCGGCTTCGGCCTGATAGAAACCCACTCAATCCAATTTAAAAAACGGGAAGCTTAAGGATAACGCTGATTGCTAGCTCGAATGAGGATGCAACGCCGGTAAGCCACGCCGGTGAGCCACGCCGAGAGGAATCCGAGCGGACTTTTAGAGGATCGTGAGAACACGAGATGTCGTATTGCAAGCCTCACATTTGGGTCTAGGCAAAGGACGATGTCGCAGGTACATCATTTGTGTGAGGTGAAAATCTCTCGCGACCAACAGCGTGGGTATGCACCTTGATATCACGCAGAGTCTAGAATTTCCTGAGCCCGTGGGCCATGAGCCATGAGGTAGACTCCTAAGCCCATGGGCCACGAGCCATAGAGCAGGCCAAGGATGAAATAAAAGAGGTTGTCCTCGACCTTTAGAATTTGTCTGATCAAGTTCCAAGCAAGCTCTCTCCGGGACTACTCTTCATCATGGCTTTGAATTTACCATCCAGCATGAGCTGGAGATGGAATAGCTGGTCTTCTTTGACATACTTTGTTCTGATCGTTTCGTTTGCTTTCGCTCCAGTGGCAAACGCGGCTGCATATCCTCATTCTCGTCACCATCTTGGGAACCACAAGAGGGCCCAAATCGGCGGTGGGGTTGACTTGAGAGTGCTGCCTATTGGAGAGTATGTATTGCTGACATGACCCAGGGAGACTCCCAGTCTCTCGTATCGAACCAGTGTCTCTGACTACTCATTAGTTCCATCACTTGGGGTGCACAAAGCTCCGACGACAATGGGTACAGAAAGACATTGTACAACCTCCTCGTCGCTCGAGGGAACAGTGTTGAGTTCGTTGGAACAGTAACGAGTGGAGATTCACCTTCCCCTCACCACGAGGGCCATCGAGGGTTCATCATTGATGAAATTAATGACGCAAGCGATGTTGGTATCTATGCCGCTCCTAACCTTGTCCTCCTCCACGCAGGCACCAACGACATGAACCGTGATGTTGACGTCTCGAGTGCCCCTACGCGGATGAAGAAGTTGATGGACAAAATCTTCAAATTCTCTCCCGATGCAGTTATTTGCTTGTGCCAGATCATCCCATCAACGACCGCTAGCACGCAAGCCCGAATCGACGTTTACAATGAGAAATTACTACAGGTGAAGTCGGATTATCTTGATCAGGGGAAGAAGGTCACTGTCGTTTCGATGAACGAGGCCCTGTCTCGTTCTGACTTGAAAGATAATCTACATCCCAACGATGGAGGCTATGTGAAGATGGCAAACGCCTACTATGCTGCGATTGAGTCAGTTGACGACTGGATCACGAAGCCGGGCAAAAAACAAACCCCTCCCGATTCTACTTCCTCTTCCTCGAATTGCAAAGCAACACCGGCTTGGAAAAATGTTGGCTCAATCGCTAATGGAGCAAAAGTGTAAGTATTCGTGCTCAACTTCCACAGTCCTCGACACTCGTTTAATTACCCAAATGCTAATATCATCTCATGCTAGTGCCCACAGCGATGGCCCCTTCGTCCCGGGATTCGCGAAACGAGGCATGGTGGCAGAGGGCGCATGCCCTCGCGCTCAGGTTCATTTCATGGACATCGACGGCGATGGCCTGAAAGACTACGTCTGCGTCGATCCGAAAACAGGTGCAGTGAAGGCTGATCGCAACATTCCAGACAAGGATGGCAAGACGTCTGGAAATTGGGAGAAGCTGGGTACCGTTGCATCCGGAAAGACCGGCCGAGCCGGAACCGGGGTCATGTTTGCAGAGTGAGTAATTTTGATCCCACCTCATTGTGGTGTTGGTAACTAACACACTCAAGCTTGAACGGAGACGGCAGAGACGACTACGTTTGGGTTGATCCTGACAATGGAGATGTTTATGGATGGATCAACCGCCTTAAGAACGCAGCTGGCGTCTGGCAGTGGGAGTCGCTAGGTAAAATTGCCGGAGGAATCGGGGCGACAAACAAAACTTTGTCCATGGTGGACATTGACGGTAAGCAAATTCTTGATGATGACTTGGTTCTCTCAGCCCTTTCAGATCTTTATTTGCTGCTAACGAGTCATGATGGTAGGTGATGGCAGGGACGACCTTTGCATCATTGACCGCTACACTGGTGAAGTGACGGCCTGGCTGAATACAGGTGCAGCTTCAACGCCCGACTACTATAAGTTGGGTGTTATCGCTACTGGCTCTTCAACAACCAAGAATGACAAGGTCTTCCTCGGCGACTTCACGGGCGAAGGGAGGGCCGACTACATGTTTGTTGGTGCCACTGGTAAAGTCAATGGATTCGTCAACCGCTTAGACGATTCCAATCTGATACCAGCCTGGTCACAAATGTACACTGTCGCGGCGGGGCCTGATGGGGCGAAGCAAGATCAAGTTCGATTTGCAGATATGACTGGCGATGGCAAGTTGGACTATATGCTGGTTGACGAGAAAACTGGCAATGTTACACTTTGGGAGAATGTGGGCACTGGGGGGAAATACCAGGCCGGTGAAGGCGTTTTTCTATGCGACTGTAAGTGCAAGAAACCAGCACCACCTTCTTTGCTAACCCGTGTTATAGTGGATGGCGATGGCACTATGGACTACTTTTGGGTCGACGAGGTCGGCAAAGGGTGGGGATACCTCAACACCGGCAAGGGCAAAAACGAATGGCAACCACTCGGCCAAACAGCCGCGGGAGGTTATGATAGAGAGAAGTTGCGCATGGGAGTCTTGACTAAAACTGGCCGGGCAGACTACATCCAAGTCGATCCAGACACAGGCAGGGCTGATTGGTGGCAGAACTTAGGCCCAGACAGCAATTACAACTGGGCTTCCTGGGGACAACTTGCTGCTGGGCCAAAGAATACCATTGAGAGCCAGTTTGAGTGGAAGTTTAACGGCAAGAATGTCCGTTTCGCCGAGTAAGTCTACCGCAATACTGTCCTTTTGCATTATATGTACTAACAAATATTATTGTGTAGCTTGGATGGCGATAAATTGGACGATTATCTCTACGTCAACGACCAAGGAGCCGTTGTATATTGGAAGAACCTGGGCACCAACCCTATCACCTGGGGACTTCCGCACCTTGTCGCAGATGGCGTTGGCGTTGGATCCCGCCAAGTCCAATTCGCAGATACCAATGGCGATGGACTCCTGGACTACAATGTCGTGGGTAGTGTGACGGGTATGACGCGATCCTGGCACAACCTTGGGTTTCGGGACGACGGGTCAATCCGCTGGAACACGCCCGTCAGCTTCGCGGATGGCACGGGATATCCTGGGTACTCTATCAGACTTGCAGAGGTCAGTTTTCAGTTTTGCTCTACACTGTGACATGGCGCTGACGAATGATACCTTAGATGACTGGCGACAAGCGTGCCGACTACGTCGCTGTCTCTCCAGAGACTGGGAAGCTGTTCCTGTGGATCAACGGCTGCTGGCCAAGCGACGACGATGGTTCCTCGGGAGATGACCCAACCGATGACACCGGTGACGACGACGACGACGACGATGAAGACGATACTGACGGCCTCGACGACGAGTACGAGTTTTGCGAAGAGGAGTACGATTCTTTGGACGACATCCCCGATGGCATCAAGGGAAGATGCGGCCCCATCTATGTCTTACAGGCCCTCCACAAGAACCTGACCGACAGCATCTCCCTATACAACGACATCATCAAGGATGGATACGACAAGAAGTTCAAGACTTACTCCCAATCCGTCGTCTTGGGAGCCCCCGAAATCATCCGCGATTTCTACATGCAGCACGGCAACGACTACTTCTCATGTCTTGTTACCGAATCCCAGATGTGCTGTGGCGAGTGTGACCGACAATGGGGAATCACCGACGCAAAGTGCAGGTACTGCGAAGGAGACTTGTGTAACCCAATGCGCACCACACATAAAAACATCTCCGAACCATGTCCTCCAGACTATTCCAAGCGGGCGTCTGATAAGAAGGACTACAACGGCGAGACTATCTATTGGACGCTCAAAGACAGCAAAGAAGGACAGTTCTACGAAGACTTGGAGGATGAAACCGGCATTCCCAAGGAAGATGTGAAAATAGGCTTTATCAATCACATCTCGTACACAGGAAATTGCCAAAAGTATCCCGAATGTTACAATTCTGGGTGGGAGTTTGGTGTCCCTAAGGTCACATCTGGGTAAGTCTAACATTCTTCCATCCCATGTCTCACTCTGAGGCGTGGTCGCCCTTTTTCACAAAGAGTTGTGAGCATCCTACTGACCAGGTGTTAATGAACATAGTTACGAGGAAGACGATGTTGCCGATCCCAAGGATGTCATCTCAAAATACCTTAGCAAGGCAGAGAGCATTCAGAAGGATTTGCCCGGGCTCTGGGGATCTTTTCTTCTTGGTCTCAACAGCGACTTCGCCGCCGAAGACTTGGTCGATGCCGTGTCTGTCCCTATTCTCATGATTTCGCAGGCTGTTCAGTCCATGGAGAACGTTGTCGATGTTGCTAAAGAGATCTGGAAGGAGAAGAAGAAAGCAGAGATCGAGGCCTTCCTTTTAGGTTTCCTATTTCTTATTCCTATCGGTGGAGAGGTGATCGAGGCTATCGCTGGATTTGCTACTATTGGGAGGATTGTAGCCTTGATTGGAGATGCCTCGGTGCTGGCCAGCGATCTCTATGTGGTTGCAAAGGACCCTTCAGCAGCGCCGTTTGTTATCTTTGCGAACATCTTGGGTGCAGGTGCATTGGTGGACGGGACTAAGGTTGTGAAGGCTGCTAAAGCCAGAAGGGGCATGACCAAGGATGATGTTGGCAAGCTTGGAGACAGCATGAGCACTGTCCTGACCAAGATTGACAAGGTTGTTGCCAAGACCTGCTCTATTTAGACACGAGCAAGTGGGGTACTAGATCTATTGTAGAAGGCCAGGGAAGTGTAACTAGAAAGGAAGAAATGAGGCTGCTTAATAAGATGGATAGATTGGAGAAAACGAGGGTTTAAGGAAGTTGAATCAAGGTTTTCCTTGCACTGTTTTTCAACATAATGGCAAGGACATCTACATTGGTCTACATCGTACGCGTCAGTGACTCAGACAAGACAAGTCAATGATGATGGACGATATACAGAGTGGTGAAATGTTTTAGGCAGACATCCTCTCCACCCAACGCCATAACTCTCTAAAACAAAATGGGTATCAATGTTACATAAAGGCAAAAAAAGCCAGGCAAATTCCTTCATTAAGAGTCGAATTACTCCAGCTGGCGGAGCACTCGCTTGAGCCACGGCCAATACGAATCCCGCGCCCATTTCCGCAGCAGCTGCAGAGTGCAAATGATCTGATAAATGCCCTTTGAGCTGGACGTTGACCCAAACGTCACCTTCTGCCACAGTATCGTCTTCTTCCCCTCCGGCGAGGTGATGACTAAATGCCAATCATGGCCTTGAATAATAATTCCAGGAAGAAAATCAGGCAGCTGCAGGTCGTCTATTCGCGTCGCAGGGTCTTGTGGAGGCTCTGTTGCAAGGCGGATTCGTTGCTGAGTAAGACCAAGCAGGTGGCGCAGGAAGTTCCAGTGCGCAGCCTGCCAGACTCCGAGTTGCAGCCGTGCATTCTCCCAGCCCTCGCCGGTCTTCTTAGTCTCGATGCTCAGGGCAATGGGTCGGTCGCGGAGGGGGTAATGGTCGGTGTGGTTGAAGACGGCACAGGGAAGAGTATCGCGAAGCGTGGCGATTGTAGATGCGCTTTTGTTCGAGTCGACGTCGTTGCATGGATCGATGTAGACGCAAAAGTCGACCTTTTTCGTAGGAGGGACGGATGCATGGTATTCGGAGATGATGGGTGCAGTGGTACTAAGTAAATAGAGAGTCAGTCAAGTCTGGCAA
Organism: Neonectria ditissima; assembly: GCA_001305505.1. Classification (NCBI taxonomy): domain Eukaryota; kingdom Fungi; phylum Ascomycota; class Sordariomycetes; order Hypocreales; family Nectriaceae; genus Neonectria; species Neonectria ditissima. The sequence goes on along the minus strand of LDPL01000022.1, from coordinate 391,482 downwards.
TGGCAGACTTGGCAGAGACGACTTACGTTGCCACGAAATTGACCAGATGAGACCCACGGAGCTTCGGCTGCCGCAGTGCCGTCTCAAGAACTCTTTGGTGTACCTCTGTATTCCAAGTTGCCTCCGGATGGCTATTCCCGTTGCACTCGGCCGCAGCGAAGAGAATGTCCAGCACAAGATCAGGCGATGGGGTGTATCCAAGACTTTTCCGTTCTGTTGAGAAGTATCGATCACTAGTCGCGCCCTTGCGAGCCCACTTCAAGTCCCAATACTCTTCATTCTCCAGCGAATTATAGGTGTCGCGATCTGAGGCCGGTAGGATGCCCTGTCCAGTCGCAATCAAGTCGATCTCGTCAAGCAGCGCTTCCAAAGCCGGCGGTTGCGGATGGAACTTGCTAAGTTCGCGCGACACAACACCCCGAGCGCTTCGTTCTAGGGCATTGAAGTGTTTTGAAGGCGACGATTGCCCTGAGCGGGTTGACTTTTCGGATTGTGATGATGCGAGGGAGAGAGACCCGGATTTCGGTGTGTGGACGTGCTTGTTGCTCCGGGGAGCCCGGGGCGTTTGTTCGTTGTCGTGCTCGTCGTCGTATGAATCGAATGAGCGTTTGCTGGGACTTCCGTCGCGGCGGGACGGAGGCATTCTCTTTGCCTTGCGCCCGTTTTTGGATGATTCAGGCGTGGGTGGACTGAAGCGGCGTCGTTTGCGGGATGGAGCTGGATTGTCGGCTGGACACGGGAGTTGCGGTGTGTAGTCGGAATCGTGGGGAATCGTATCAAGCCAGTCGAACACTCTACAGCGCGTAGACATGGTCGTGGCGGGCAGCGTAAATCGTTGATGCGAGAGTCCAGCTGATGTGGTGATGCATCGTCATTGTTTTCTTTGGTGGGGTCGAGTGGTTGATGGGTGAACCGGGCCAAGGCATCACGTGACATTTGCGAAATACCAACGTTTTCGTCGCAACAACAAGCTATTTGGAGGCTATAAAAATCTCGGATAATCACGCATGCATTAGATCATTGTGTACTTTTAATTATAATGATGCCAAGCGCAGTTCTTCCTTGTGGTGGTTGAGACATCATCTCTCCAGGCAGTAGGTCTTGACCGGCCGGTGTAGAATTAGCAGCAGGACTCAGAATGCATATGGTATCTGTTTCAAACAAAATAGTGCACTAGCTTTAATTGCACTGCATTCTCTCTGCTTTTCTTCTCACTATCGGTAAGATGTCGTTCCCGCAGATTATCCTTCTCGAGCATATCACTTCTCCCAGACCTCCAACTCCCAGTCACACGCCACCACTTTCACGCTTGGACAGGAACCCTTTCTCTTCTACCTTGCACTTCCGCAACTGTAGTGAAGATTGCGTTTGAATTTCCAATTCTTGCAGCGATTCCGCCGCCATGTCCAGGTGGCTCTATTTCTCATCGTGTAGCCATTCAAAGTCGGCGCTGAGACCCAGCAACAAGTGTACAATACGGCAATGTAGACACCAATGCCCCCGGCGAAATTGACACACTACAATATAATTCAAACAAGATAGATATGAATTAAAAGCGAATTTTAGTCGAGCCCCGAAACCGTAACCGAAATCGTAACCCGGTGTTTCATCCCCCTTTCGTCGTTCGCAGCCGAGGCTCCGCAAAGCCAAAACAGGACCTTGCGAGGGCCAGTTCCACCAATTGCGCATCGACACATCGAGTGGCAACAAGGTCGATGAGCTGACCCTTTAATAATGGATCACGATATATAGAAGAGGAGAAAGCAAAGTAATTGTCTGATGTGATTTGTGTAGTCGGGGATTCTATTGTCTCGCATCCGTTTCATCATGGTCCAGATATCTGTGTTTGCCGTGCTTGCTGGCGCTTCAGCTTTCTTGCTTCCTCTTGTGACCGCAGTGGAAGATGTCAAGTATTTCATAAGCTTGTGCGTATCTTCTATCTGAAAGAGTCATGGGGATACTGATGCAAAAAGTGGCGACTCCTACTCCCAGACCGGCTTCGACGTCACCAGCACCCAGCCATCGGCAGCAAACCCGCTCGGCAACCCCAGTCTTCCAGGCTGGACAGCCTCAGGCGGCCTTAACTGGGTTGGCTTCATGGTCACCGAGTTCAACACGTCGTTGACCCTATCCTACAACTTCGCTTATGGCGGTGCAACGGTCGACGCAGATCTCGTCAAGCCATACGCCGACACTGTTCTCAGTTTAATTGACCAGGTAGAACAGTTCAGCAACAGCATTGCAGATCACCCAGCCGAAGCTCCGTGGACTTCTGACAACACCATCGTGGGTGTTTGGATGGGTGTCAACGATGTGGGCAACTCGTACTATCTCGATGGCGTGTCCGAGTTGTTGGTCAAGGTCGTCGACGCGTACTTTGAGCAGCTGCAAATATTGTACGATGCTGGTGTGCGGAATTTTGCCTTGTTGACCATGCCGCGTAAGTGTTGATATAATGCATTTAAGTCGTTCGACGAGCTCGGCATGCTAATCAATCCAGCTACAAACTTGACTCCCCTAATGATAGCACAGGGTGAAGCATCCAACAAGCTCCTTGTCGCGGCCATCGACGAGTTTAATGAGCTCCTCCAAAGCAAGTTGGAGGAGTTCAATGACGCGAATGAAGGCGTGACATCTAAAATCACCGACACAGCCACAGCTTTCAACAAGGCAGTCGAGGATCCCGAGACGTATGGCGCGCCAGATGCTACCTGTTATAATTCGGATGGCGTATCATGCGTAAGTCATCCCATCAACTGCGAGAGAACGAAGTCTGATGTTTTTAGTTGTGGTTCAATGACTACCATCCTGCAGTGGCGATCGAGAAACTTGTTGCGGCGCAGGTGGCCAATGACTGGGACGGGTTCTTCTGATGTAGTAGGAGTTATCTATGTGAGGGTCAATAGCACTCTATCAATATGCCACTACATCTCGAGCCAGAAATATTGGATATGCCAACTCACTAAGGGAGGAACGGTTTCGAGAGACTGTAAGAGTGGCAAAACTCCGCGACAGAGGGCTAGATTCATGCCTTGCCCAGTTGATGAATTTCCACTTCTTCACGCAAAACTCTTCGATTTTCCTAGTCACTCTGTGTTAGGAGTGAAGAGGTGCCAATTATCGGCTTTGGCTACAACACAAAGTGATGAATTCTTAACTGGCCCATCGTTTCAACGCGAGTCTTTCTCTTCCGAGATCATCTTGCTTGAAATCTGGCTTTGTTTGCAGGATGGCCGCTCGGATAGAGATTGCTCGCCAGATGATCCGCAGTTTATAGGTTCTCGTTTATATCAACTGCATGGCTGTATACATTTGTTTGTCTTATTTTATCGTCACATGGGCAACAATCCCGGTCCCTCGGAGCCGTTTTGTCGCTGTAGGGTAGTCCACAGGTCCCAAGCGACTGTCAATGAGGTTCTCAATGAAGAGATACTACATGACCTTTCACTGCCAAACTAGCATCCCACATCTACTCCAACAAATTCCGGGCTTGTTAGCCAAGAAAGCTAGAACTACTTAGGCCACTTCCGGATGGGCCGCATCGTTGCTATTCGCTGGCGGGACGAATCCAGGGCCCAGGCTCTCCAGCTGCCAACTAGCCATGTGGCGCCACGCTTAGAGCGCGCCCAACACAAGTAGCTTCTCGATAGTCTGCAAACTAATGAAGCGCACAATTTCCACAATTATTATGGCAAAGCACGTTTCCAGTTAGCTGGCTTTGCGTCAGGGCTGACTTTGCATCAAGACTGGCAGTTCATATTGGAACCCGAAAAGCTGGCAGTCGTGATGCAGCGTCTTGAAATGCTTCTCGCGCGTCATGAACGTTTCCAACGTGCTCAACTTCAACATCGCTACACTGGACGATGAGACTTGGGATGATGAGAAGCTCTTCACTTCCACGCATCCTGGGAAAGAATTGCTTCATTTACAAGTCCAGAAGGCAAAAGAATCGTGTCAGTTAGCATGAACAGAAAGAAGGGGAACGTGTCATCCAAGGCGATTGAGTTGTTGAGGACATTAACCTTCATTGACAAAGGTCAAAACATGCCAGACTTTTGACGACCAACGGAAAGAGAAACCTTGCGATGGCGATGAAGCCGGCAATTGCCCATGCATGCGATAGACAGCATCTTCAGCTGGCAAGACAGCCAGACAACCATGACCTGGCCCTGCTTGAAAAGTGACGCAGTTTCATAGAACTCATCTGTACGTGCTACCAGCCCTAAATGTGGATTGGGTCATACCCCGAACAACAACCATGAGACTATTCGTAACAGTCTTCGATTGTGCTGAGGTACCTGAGCATATCCATGTCTCGATACTTCAAAGCCATCACGGCCCAGTCCTGCCCCAACATTCACGGCCCGGTACTCCTCCGCCCACTCCCGACTTTCCATCCCACCACCGACCACATCCCGGCCCTCCCGACGACCAACCCCTAGACACTCCCCGCCTGGGTCGGTCCAGAGCCTTTCCTCTCCACTGCCGTCAGCCGAGTCAGGGTCCAAGTTTCGTTTCAGAGCTGAGCCACCAGGTCGGTACCTAAGCAGTCCATGCAGGGGGTGACGGACGCCACCGGCCTAATAGCCTTCGTGGCTGTCACCAAAAAGGCCAAGGTTGACAGTTGGCGCGAGAAAAAACGACGACCCACCCGTCCATCACGCCTTGTCTGGTGTTATCAACGCCAACGGACCAGCGGGGAGAGATGCGTTGAGATGGGCTGAAGGTCACTGAAGACCGGGGTTTGATTCACTTCCATGCCAGCATATTTGAGTCTGCGAGGACTGCAGTACCAAGACTTCTTTCTTCACCATCTCTGGCGTGTAGATATGCAGCCATACCCCCGCAAGCATGCAAAACACCCTTATCTACACGCCCTCTTCTCCCCCTCCGGCATGATTATCGCTGCAGACACGCAGTAGTTCTAGACCCAACATGACCAGAGAGGCTTTACTACTCAGGGGACCGCCTCGCTAGCCAGGCAATAGTCTTCCCAATTAGCCTCACCTAGCTGCCACATTTCCGATTTTTGCCTTCCCCTCTTCAGCCGACCACCGGGCTGCAAATGGGATTGATCATCTTTCCGCTGCTGAAAAGGAGACACACGGCAGCTTATAAGATTAGTCGACAGCCCCGTACACACCTACCGTCCCTGTCTCTGTCCCATTTGTATGTCTTCTCACTCCCGTCACTCCTTTTCACCATGACCAACTCGCTGCCCCTGAAGCTCGCGGCGGGCGTCGTCGTCTTCTTCTTCCTGCAAGTCGCCATCCTCGAGCACTGGCTCAGCCTGCGCTTCCCGCTGCTCAACCAGGACGCCCCCGCGAAAGATGTCGAGCTCTCGCGCAAGGTGCTCGACATCCAGCACCACGGCGGCAACGACTGCTTCGAGAGCATCACGCCCGCGCTGCTCAACCGCTCCGAGACGATCCGCGAGTCGTGCATGAACTCGCCCTCGCCCTTCAAGCAGACCAACTTCCGCATGGCCACGCTCATGGCGCACTTTGGCAAGCCCGAGTCGCACTACCAGCGCGCCATGCAGACGCACATGATGCTCGGCGCCGTGCACAACTATCCCTTGCACGTCATGTGCCGTCCCATCATCGACGACCTGTGGAACAAGCCTGCTTTTATCCTCTCTGTTATTCTCGACGAGATGGCCAAGCCCCCGGATGAGCGCCTGCAGTGGCTGCTCTGGGCCGACCGAGACACCGTCATTCTCGACTACTGCCGCCATCCCACGAGCTTCCTTCTCCCTCAAGCCGACTCATCAGCAACCACCCGGTCCGCAAAGGGAAACCCCACCCATCTCCTAGTATCCAACGACTGGAACGGCCTGAACAACGGCGTCTTCCTCGTCCACGTCGACCAATGGAGCATCGAGCTCTTCTCCGACATCCTCGCCTTCCGCCACTTCCGCCCCGACGTAAAACTCCGCTTCACCGAGCAGAGCGCCATGGAGATCATCATCAAGGAAGACAAGTACAAGAGCGGCGTGCAGTACGTCCCGCAGCACTGGTTCAACGCCTATCCTGAAGGCGTCGCCGACGAGCTGATCAGCCGGGCGAACACCACCGGATTACCTGAACGAGCCGCCCGTCGCGGCGACTTCCTGGTGCACTTTGCCGGGAACGGCGACAAGGGAAGGGCCATCAACGAGTGGCTGGACACGTCCAGCAAGGTCGGCAACGTGTGGCAGACTGGGCGCGTGCAACGGGACGTGACGGAAGAGGTGGTTGAGTTCTGGGTCGATGCCCAATTAAAGTAAAAGCAGTGGGCGCAGCGTGTACTTTTATAAACATTACAGCATTCAGTCTTCTGCACAAAAGCTTAGCTGTGTTGGAACATGAACTGACGATGGCGTTTGGAAAGGATACAAATCGGATTTTAGAGCATGTACTAGTAACTCTCACAGAGCAAGGTCTATCCAAAAACTTCAATCATGAAGTGATACTCAATCTTGCTTCCGTCGTGCCGACCCCGAGTGGTGAGTTCCCGGCACTTATCCGCCAAGATCTCGCCAACAACCGGAGCACCGCAGTAAAATATGCCCACCTTGAGCTCCTCATCTTCACCGTAGTCCTTGCCCGAGGAACCCGAACCACTCGCCTTCTCAGTCGACCGCCGCTTGCTAGCCCGAAACTTGAGCATCTCGTCATAATGCTCATCCAGAATCGTCTCAAAGTCCGGCCGTCCAAAGTGCGTCGGGTTCAGCAGACCCGTCAGCGGAGAAGCAGGGTGCTCGTCGGTGCGGTGCATCTCGAGCAGCCAGCGGTAGACGTGCGTGGCGATTTCCTTTCGCTTGGCCGTGACGTGCGTGTTGATGCGGATGTCCAAGCACGGGCGCTCTTCGTGCTTGCGGTGCCATTCTTGGCTGAGGGAGACTTCGTTGAGGAGGTCGGCTAGCCATTGGAGGTAGTTGCGGTCGCGCACCATCCAATGGAAGTCGACGCGGCGGTATTCGTCGGCGAAGGTGTGCGACTCGCCGGCTTGGGGTTTGCGGTTGTCGTTGAGGAGGTCCTGGCCAACAGCGTCGAATGTGTCGGGTTGTTGATGGCCGTTGACATTTGTACTTCGGTCCTGATCTTGGGCTGTGCTGTCCGTCTTCTTGTCCGTTTTGTTGTCTGTTTTGTTCTGATCTGAGACTGTCGCCGTAGCATCCGAGTCATGTCGATGCATATCCCTCCGACTCCCAGGACCACCATGATCCAGGTCATCGTTATACTGCAAATCGGCCAGGATGCCCGAAAACGGAGTAACGCCGATACCAGCACCGATAATTACCGAGTGGTTAAAGTCGTAGAATCGCTGCGCCGGCGCCCCAAACGGCCCGTTGATGCCGACGTCGATCTCCGACTCCCCCGACGCACCGCCCAGCTTGCGCAGTCTGCCCGTCCAGTCACCATCCGTCTTGATGTGCACCATCATCTTGTTTCCGCGACAAAACGACACGGTAAACGGGTGCCACTGGAAGAAGCTGATCTGGGGCACCTGCAGGAAGATGTACTGGCCGGCCTTGTACTTCCAGAGACGCTCGCTGGGGATGACGGCGGTGATTTCAACCGTGTCGTCGTCCAGCACCTTCATGGTGGCCTTGATGGGGTGGAAGCCGAGAAAGACGCGCACTGCTCGCTCGACTAGGACCAGGAGAGTGGGAAAGGCGAGGAAGTAGCCGAACATGGGCCACTGCAGCAGGGCGGCCGTGCCGTGAGCCATCATCAACCCGATGATGGGAAACATGAGCAGGTGGCCGAGCTGGAATACCTCGTAGTTCCACTTGCGAACTTGAGGCATGCTCAGCAAGCAGAGGAGATAGAAGAGCCCGAGTGCCGTAATTCCAGTGAAGCCAGGGAGTGACCGGACGTAGTCAATGTATGGCCGAGGGACCATGTCGGCACCAAGCACAGCTGCGACTTGGTCCTCGTTGGCAGGGTCGCTACCGTGGACAAAAGAGCCCGTCAAGTGGCCGAGAGCGTGCAGCGTAGCAAGTAGAATAGCAACGCAGGATATGCGAACATGGAAGGCCTGCGAGAGATCCCAGTTGAAGAAGCGCGAGATATGGTACGACCTTCGCAGCCACGTCGAAAAGTACCGCGACATGCTGAGAATCAGGAAGAAAAAGGTCGGGTACAGAGCTCCCGCACACGTCTTGGCCATGACGACGCCCCAGCCAAAGGCATCGCGGTACTGCGGCGTGGTCTGGTACTTGGCCAGCTGCCAGACGCCAAAGGCCAACTGCATGCCGACGACGAGGCCAAGGAAGCCAACCTCGGGCGCGTGGACGGCCCAGTAGGCGCGGATCCTGCGCCAGCCCGCGACGTGCTTGAAGTAGCTCTTCTCGTCCTGCTCGGCCTTTTTGGCCTGCTGCAGCGACGGGATCTTCCAGCCGCGGACCAGGCGGGCGAAGTCATCGCGGGGCACGGTTTGGGCGCTGGAGCCCATCATGCTGCGGAGGAAGCCATGGCGGGCTTCGTCGTCGCGGGTGTCGCGGGCGTCGGGGCGCTTGACGGCGAGGTCGTCGTGGGCCTGGTCGAGTTTGCGCTCGACTTCGCTGTAGTCGATGTGGCCGTCGCTATTGCGGTCGAGGTCGTCGAGGAATTGGGCGATTTCGTCGTCGTTGAGGTATTGCACGTTGTTGGAGGAGCGGACGGGGTGGTCTGCCATGAAGGACGGGCGGTGATGGCCAGCCATGGTGAGTTTGCAGATTACGGGGATACACGGATCAATTGAACGGAGTAAATAAAAGACTGAGAGGCAGACATGGAAATGGTCTTCATTTCAGTTGTTTTGTTGAGCCAGTTCTACAATACCAAGACCCGGTACGTCAGACGCGGGTGCGCCAAGGTCGACCAAGACGAGCATGAATCGCACACGACTCAAGCTGACTTTCAAGTGCGCTGTGATTGCTGCAGAAGACGCCGACTCCAAGTTCTCGCCCGCCGCTTTGACGTTGGTGGCGGCACTAACATGACGATGCCCAGGAGAACGGGTGCTTGGCGTGCAAGCAAGTGAAACAAAACACCGCACACCAAGGTAGCTATACTCTCCAAGTACCTCTTTTCTTAGACTTGGTATTTCCTAAATACTAAGATTACTAGGGCTAAGAGAAAGAGATTAGTTATGATAATAATATATATATTGTTAGTATTATAATAATATTTTATTTTATATCCTTTAGGCCTTATAAGGTAGGCTTAGTATGTAGTGCTTTCCTTCCTTCACCTGCTTGGCGTGCTGTGGTTTTCCTGGCTGGAGGAGCGTCGGCTCCGTGGGACGGCTTGGCGCCGCTAGCACAGATAACAACAGGCGATGATGACGCGTAGAAGTGAAGAGACTGGGATATGTTATGCTTAAACGGACGTAGAGTATCGACTTGAAGGATAATAAAACTATGTACACAGTCCAGCTGGAAATACAGCCACCGCTCAGCAAATGGTCCTCGCCCCGTTGCCCGTGAGCGTCCAGTTGACGTTGTCACCACACGGCGACTCCCTGACCGTGGTGCCGTCCACCCGCAGCGTGATCCAGACATCCTTCGTGTTGGGGAACTCGGTGCGGGCCGACACGCGCACCTCGCCGCCGCCGTTGACGGTGCCGCCGCGGATCGACAGGTTGTAGCAGTTCTCAATCAGCACGGCGTTGTTGCCGTTGCTGGCCAGGTCGACGGTGGTGATGACGGCGCCGCCGGACTGCGACACGCAAAAGACGCCGCGCCCGCCGCCGCGCGACACCACCTTGTCGACGTAGACGTTGGTGTTGTAGTTGCCGTTGGCGTTCTGCCCGTTGTTGTTGGCCATGCGCAGCGTCGCGTACCCGGTGCCCGCGCCGACGTTGTTGCCGTCGACGAGCCCGACCTGCGCGTTGGTCGTCTTTTGTAGCAAGAGTCCCGACTCGCCGACGTCGCGCGCAATGACTTGGTTGATGGTCAGCCCGTCGATGTTCCACGTCTCGACGGCGTGGCTGCCGGCGCCCGTGACGGTGATGACGTCCATCTTGACGTTTGCATTGGCCGCCTGGTCGCGGTCGAAGCGGATGCCCAGCCCGCCGCTGAGGTTGAGCGTGATGCGGCCGAGTACCAGGTCGCGCGTTCCGTAGAACCGCAGCCCAAAGTACGGGTTGCCCGTCATGGTCAGGTACGGGATCTGCACGCCCGTCGTGCCCAGCGACTCGATGGCCCCGCGTCCGCTGCGCGTCGCCACGTTGATGGTGCCGCAGCCCTCGAAGATCTTGCCGCTGCTGATGCTGATGAGGGCGAGCACCGCCGTGACGAGCGAGAATCGAGTCATGGTGTTTTACTGTTCAGCTTGGGTTCTCGAGTATGAGATGAGCTGAGCTTCTTCTTCTTCTTCTTCTTCTTCTTCCTCTTCTCCTTCTCAACCTCAAAACAAGCCGTTATATGTCCATCCACAACCCTGCCGATCGACATTGCCCAGCCGGAGCATGCCATTCCGCAGCGTATTTTCTCCGGTGCACCCATCAGTTAACCCACCAATTCCGACTGGACGGTTGTAGCAGCATCGCGGGGGAAGGCGTGAATAAGGTTAATAGAGTTGTTTTATACCCCTGAGATGCATCCCTGCTAGCCTGCGGCGGAGTCGTCGTCTTTCCGGACTCCGGAGGTCCTGGCTCCTTACACCGGTATGTGCCTCGACTGTTTCAGGGCCAGGTGTTTTTCATGCATCGATGGCTATCTCGCCGGGTGTTGACCCGAGCTAAGCGGGGTAGTCGAATATCGAGTAGGGATGGTGCAATGCGTCACGTTTATTCGGGACTAGATCATGCGTCCAAGACTCCTGGAATATATCTATGTTGCATTTGGTGGTCTTGGCGGTCGAGTGCACACCGCCAGCCAGCGATGCTACTCAGTGATGCTACCCTTTTGACGCGGTAGGGACGGTGAGAGAGGAACTAGCAAGATTGGTTGGTCGACAAGAGAGTTACGATGCAGAGCGTGTTGCACGTGGATGATGAGCCGTTGCGATTGACGGGATGTCTAAACTTACTCTGAAGGATGAATGAGACTCAGTGCGATCTGTGCGGTGATTTGCGCCAGGATATGCTGGTAGTTTGTTTGATCCTGGCGGAGGCGAGGCAAGGCGAGGAAAGGTGGGTGGACCAAACAGCTCCAGTGCCTTGTATAGGGTAGCCTATGGCTTTCAAGGTCAAACTTCTTCTGTCTCCAACACCTGTAGGGAAACATAGTGATGCTCAAATGCCGGAGATTAAATTCCCCAGGTACATCAGAAGGTTGACATATATCCCGTGCGTGTCTGTCTTGTACCGTACCCCGTTGTAAATTTATGAAAGTCCGATCATCATCGCCCACGTTCGCTACAAACAGGACATGCTTCCAATTGTGACATAAAATGCCCTTTAATAAGCCAGCTTAGCAAAAGAGATTCTCCTGTAAGGGGCAGACTCAAACTGTAAAAAGGGAGCCCAGTCTTCATTTAGCTCCATCATCCACAAACTACTGGTCATGTTGGAGCAGAAGCCGAGGATGCTAATGCTGAGTTCCAACTCAATACTAGTTGGAGGCTTCAGCGACCAGTTTGTAACCGCTCACGCAAAATGAATCACGATTGGCTTTTCTCACAATAGCCTGATTCGGGACACTCACATAACAAGACCGCTTCCTCTGCAAGACACGCGCATTAAAAAGTCTTGGCGGGCAATGATGCCGAAAATAGTCTAGCGCTGATGGTCGAATATGGGTCCGCTTTGCGCCGTGATGCTCAGATTGGTTGGAGGAAGACGTCAAGGACACACCTCAGCCTTGCTTTTTTGGTAGCCATCTGGAATCATTTCCTCTGATGATAAATACATCCAGTTAATGTTTCTGCTGCTTATGAATGATGCTTCGGAGGGGCCGTTGGTGCGTAAGCTGGATGGACGTGACATCGTAGTGTTTCTCTGGTCATTGGATAATCAGCTGCTTGACGGGAAGTGTATAAAATACCTACGTCCGCTTCTATCTGTGTTGATTCTTCAAACTAAAACCACAGCCTTCAACAGCCATCAGATAATACTTTGCCTCTCTCACACATTCTAAATCCGACCTCTGCACTCAAAATGTCCAACCCAACTTTCAAGAGCAAGATCAGCATCACCCACGTTGGGACAGCCACGGCAATCTTGCAGATCGACGGCGTTACCTTCCTCACGGATCCCGTCTTCTCTCAGGCAGGCACCGCATGGGATGTAGGTGACGGAAACGTCTTGCAAAACACGGATGACCCGGCTTTGGGCTTGGAGAACCTTCCCCCCATCGACGCCGTTTTGCTCAGCCACGAAGACCACCCGGATAATCTGGACGATCTTGGCCGCCAGCTGCTCAACGGTCGTCATGTATTGACCACCTCCGACGGAACTGCCAAGTTGGCCCCTCGACCCGCTGTTGTCGGCATGAAACCCTGGGACGTCGTCCATCTGCAACTGGGCGGGAAAACGTTCCACATTACAGCCACACCGTGCCAGCATCTTCCAGGCGGTGAATGTATCGGCTTTGTCATTACCACTGACGACTTCGGTGTCAGTGCTGATGGACGCCCCAACGCTATCTACTTTTCCGGCGACACCGTCTTCATCGAGGAACTTGCCAAGCTCGGCGACATGTTCAACATCACCCTCGCCATGTTCAACATCGGAGCAGCCGTTGCCGATCTGCCTGGTAACCCGCTCCAAATCACTATGGATGGCAAGCAGGCCAGCCGACTTTTCCGCGACATCAAGGCTGATGTCCTGGTGCCTATGCACTACGAATCCTGGGGCCACTTTACACAGTTTGGTCCTGAGTTGCGCAAGGTTTTTGAGGAGGAGGGTGTATCTCAGAATGTTCGTTGGCTCACCCCGGGTGAAGTGACTCAGATTTGAACACACATGGCACTTGTGGTAGATTGACTTGGGGGAGTTACATCATGTGCAGTATGCGATAAGAAGTTCACAAGAGTAGACAAAGAGAATATGTGACCTGAGCTGTCACCACCGGAGAATCACCTCGTGATACTAATTAGTTGACTGTGGAGAGGCGTAGGTCTTTGAGATAACAGCCACAGTGCTTTAAATTGACCGATATCATCACCACCTATAAGGTTGATCTGTACCATCTTGGGTACGCACCTTCCTGTACTAATTACTGTGTAAGACTGACTGTATTGCCTCGATCTATCCCTTGATATCGACTTAGGCTTTATCTCATCAATGATCACCGCCTATCGTAAAATGGGCGGTAACGCAAGTTGAACTCCGCACCATCCGATACAATATATCCCATCTCCGCTACCAAAGCTTTCCGGCTTGGGCATTGACCACACTGTTCTCTAACTACTGTAATGGAATGAACCTGAAACTGAAAGTCGATTGAGGCTTTAGACAATAGCCAAGACTGAATGATGTTGTCTATTGCACCCAGCGTCTCACGTTCTTCATGATGGCGGTTGGGACAGTCCTCTGGAAGTGGACCTGCCACTCCAGTCGACAAGACCATTCTTCATCTCAGTTAGAGAACATTCTATCTTTGAAAAGGCTTCTTAAGATCTACTTAGTGTAAAGTGTTAATTAGTGAATAATAGTAAGATATATACCTAGTGCTAAAAGTCCTAGTAACTTTAAATATAATAAGCTTTATTAATAAGATTTCCATGTTTTTATAATATTATTAGCTTAATTCTCTTAAGCTATAAAGTCTTTTAAATTTAATCCTAATATAAAATAATAAAAACTAACTATAAGTAATAATAAAATAAGCTCTACTAGCTAATAAGAGCTATTAGTTAAGCTAAGACTACTAAAGCTAATAACTAAGATATAAAAATAATCTATAGTAATAAGACTTAGATAAGGATACTATTAGAGCTATTATAAAAGACTAAGGAAGTATAACTAGAAAGGAGAAAATTAAGCTCCTTAATAAGATAGGTAGAATGTTTAAGGGGTTCTAAAAAGTCTATATATCAAGTTTGAAGAAAACCTAGGATCAGGAGAGTTAAAATAAAAGCTTTTCTGCACGCTGTTTTTCAACACGGTGTTGAGAAAAACACAGGTCACTTACACAACACATGAGAGCACCTGGAGGGTCCTTCAACCGTCGGCGTTTGCAGACAGAGTAAGTTCACCTGCTCCTCCTTCCCACCTTGTGTCATTCAACGCCGGCTCTGAAGAAGTCAACAGCCTAGCGCTAATACAAATGTTTAGTATGAAGATATCATTCAAAAGCGATGTGTGCAGGAACATCAGCGCCGGCGGCGCTTCAGACGGCGCTCATCCTCGACCGATTACGCTGAGGGTCTGCGTAACGGCTTCGAGTCCGTCGACTCCAGGATGAACCGTCTCACCAGAAGTATGATAACGAGGTGAGCTTTCGGCTTACTGCGATGTTTTCCTGGGTCATCATTAAAATGCATTGGGTGTGGACAGTATATCCGGCTATTTTCTGAATCTGGTTGATGGTCGTGACAGCGTGCCGACAAGGGTGATGGACGTGACGCTATGAAAAGAGGATTTATGGTTGCCATTTTGAATCTATGATACCATTATAAATGAAGTGTTGCTGCAATTATCGCATTGGGAACTATACACTGGGCCGCAAGACCTTTTCGGCACAGCCCGGTCGTCTCCGCACGTCGAGATAGCAACATAGAGAAATCTGCCATCATGGCCGATGCAATTAACAAGGAAGAATGAGACGTCATTCTCTTGGCAGCCAGATCATTCAAACACTCTAACTTAGTTCGAGAGACATACCACGCTGCGCGGAAACAGGCCCAAGTTGGAAGGTGAGGTAAGACAACTACTGCATGCCAAGGGATCATCCATGACATGACGCCACACCTTATCATTCCCCGCACGCCGCGCTCCCAACTTGACATTCCTGTTCTGGAAGTTTCTTAACAATGAGCTTATTCCGTGTGAGCACTAAGCTGTCTTGCTGCATATATCCCGGGATCCGAATCCTCGATCCCCGCACGATATCTGGTGTTCCACTGACGAGCTGCCGCCGTGCCCGGATGCTCGGGATGGAAATAAGCTTATAAATAGTGTCTAGGTTGCTTGACGGTGAACCAGGAAGCAGTCGACTCTTGCCTTCATTGTAGCTGCCGACTGTGTAACATGTCCAAGGTTCTATCGGCTTGCGTCGTCGCGGCGGCGTGCGTGTCCGCTTGCGTGACTGACAGAGCGGAGACAGAGCGTCTTTTGAGCAGGCGCCTCAGCCGGAACCATCACAGCCGCCATCTCAAGCGTGACGTCGTCGAGTTTCCGCCGGCACTGAGCGAGATCGAGTCCATCCTTGTCAACTCTTTTGATAACAATTCAATTGCCGACTGGTCCCTCTACTACACGTCGGGCTACCGCTTTGCAGGCCACAACAAGACGCAAGCGGAGTGGACGCAGCAGCAATGGATCGATTCCGGTTGGGAGTCGTGGCTGGCCGAGTATTGGATTCGATACACTGAGCCACGTGAGAGCTCCCTAACGTTGAATCGACCAGATGGCTCGTCTCATACCGCCCAGCTGCTCGAAGATCCATTAGACGTGGACATCCAAACCACCAATGTCAACGAAAAGCCGGCATTTCATGCGCTCACGGGCAGCGGGGACATTACAGCTGAATACGTCTATGTTGGGTGAGTATCTCTGGTTGTCATTTCCTTAGCTCGTGGATTACGGGAGATTTAACACGGTAGTCATTAGTCGCGGAACGAAGCAGGATTATCAACGCCTACTGGACCTCAATGTGACCTTGGAAGGAAAGATTGCCCTAGCTCAGTACGGTGGCTCCAACCGGGGTGTCAAGATTAAGAATGCAGAGGTGAGTGCTGTCAGCTCAAGTAACCGACTGCCTGCCGGGAGCAAAGTCGGTGGTAGTTGGGCATCTGACTTCGTTGCACTGACGCAGAGTGCAGGCCAATGGAATGATCGGTGCGATTCTGTACACGGATCCGTTGGAGGATGGCTTGATCACGGAAGAAAACGGCTATTTGCCATACCCAGGTTCGTGACCTGATGCGCCTCCCTGATCGTACGCCTCCCTGATCGTACGCAGAAATATGAGGCTGACCGATCCCATAGACGGTCCTGCTAGACATCCCTCTTCTATCCAAAGAGGCAGTATGCGATGGGCCTCGCTCTCATTTGGCGACCCATCGACAGTGGGCTACGCCTCAACCAAGGATGCTCCCCGAGGCGACGTGAGCCCCTACGGCCCCAAGATCCCGTCTATCCCCATCAGTCCGAGAGACGGGCTGAAACTGCTCCATGCCCTCGACGGACATGGCATCTCAGCCGAAGAAGCCAACAGAACTAACTGGCTAGGTGCCTTTTCCAATGTCAGCTATAGTAGCGGTCCGGCTCCAGGAGCTACCTTGAACCTCGTCAACTTCATGGACGTCAGCATTAGACCCGTGTGGGACGTGCTTGCTACTATTAACGGTACTAATCCTGACGAGTACGTAATTATTGGCAACCATCGTGATGGCTGGACAGCCGGAGGAGCTGCAGATGCCGTATCTGGGGGCTCCATCTTGATAGAGATGGCCAAGGCTTTTGGCAAACTTATCGACCAAGGATGGAAACCGAGGAGGACCATGTAAGTCAAAAGAAAGAACCTTCAGACCCGAGAACGTCTTTCTAACTTAAGTGCAGTATCTTGGGCTCCTGGGATGCTGAAGAGCTCGGCTTGATGGGATCTACCGAGTGGGTTGAGGACCACCTGCCTGACCTAATCAGCAAGACGGTTGCCTACATCAATGTCGACACAGCTGTAGCCGGACCACGAACTTCCATCGCCGGTTCCGGTGAGATTCAAACCATTGCCATCGAGACGATGAAGAAGATTGTCTTCCCAGAAGGCCATGGCGCTGGCCCTACGCTGTACGACATGTGGTATAATAGCACCGAGGGCGTCATTGGGCCTTTGGGTAGCGGCAGCGACTTTGCTGCTTTCTACCACAACGGAATCGGTTCTGTTAGTGTTTTAAAGTGCTCATGATGATATCTCTTACTAACGCTGACCGACAGATCGATATCTCGGGAGAACCTGGCCCCAACGATCCGGTCTACGCGTACCACAGGTAAGCATGCCCGGAAATGCAAGTTGGTCTGCATCGAACTAACCACGATTTGCTAGCCTTTACGATACATATCGTTGGATGACCGAGTTTGCCGATCCCGGTTTCCACCTCCACGTTGCCATGGGCCAGTTCGTCACGCTGCTCACGTACCACATCGCCGACGACCCGCTAATCCCGTGGGATCTTCCAACCGCGGGTTCCGCACTCCGCGACATCTTCGTAGACCTCGAAGAGCAGCTCGACGAAGTATTTCCCGAGTACGAGATTGATCTTAGCCCCCTCGACGACGCGGTCGCAGCCTTCGAGGCGGCCGCGGACCGCATCGCCGTCATCGCCAAACAGGCTCTGGCAGACAACGACACGGTTGTGCTCGACGTCGTGAATACCAAATATCGCGATTTCAGCCGCGGGTTTGTTAGTGCTGGACTTCTGCCCGGGAGGTACTCGTACTACAACGTAGTGAGTGCGCCGGGGCTGGAGAGCGGCTACGGCGCCGATGTGTTTCCTGCCATCCAAGATAGCTTGGCGCAGGGGGACGTGGAGCAGGCAAAGGAGTGGGTTGAGAAGAGTGCAAGTGCCGTGTTGCGAGCGGCGGATATTCTTAGTTAATAGGGGACTCACGCAGTAGAGAGTGGTCGTCAGCTATCACACTTCTATGGGCGAAGACGACACGGCCAACTGTAGTCGTGACTAGTTTCGTCATTCAGAGCCTCTGGTGTCTCATTTATTACAGAACTCAATGCTGCCCCTTATCTGCCCGGTCCACATCTTCCTGACTCCTGAATTGGTCAAGACCCTTGTACTTCCAATTGGAGACGTACGTCTCAAAAGCTTGCTCGCCATGCTTACCATTTGAAGTCGCGTAGACTCCAACGATAGCGCCTTACAAGGGTTAGCACGCAACAGAATAACATCAGCTTCTAGTTGAATAGTTCCCGCTACTCACCGGAATAATATGGCACCACGTCAGTGCCCTGGCAATACCCAAGCACCCGCATATCTGACTGTCGGCTTTTCGAACCAGCTAGACCCGCACTGAACTCGAAATGCGTACTGTTAACTGCTTCGATCTGTAGTCGAAGCTTTCGTCCCCTCCATTCGCTTGGCACCGGCACTGATCTCTCTGGGGTATTCGTCCTGCCGCGATAGGGAGTCTCAGAGTGTCCCCGAAACCGCAGGTGAGGCTGCGAGGCCTTGTGCCCGTGTGGCTTGACCATGATAATACCCAGATCGAAATGCTGTGCTTGGTCTTGAAACAGCGAGACGCCAACTTCCATGGCCTCCTTGGTCAGGGATCCTGCCCAGTCCACGTCCGCACTGTACCTGAACAGAGAATGCGCCATTCGTCGGCCAACAAACGTTTGACCCCTGCCCAAGGCAAAATCAGCGTCGAAGGCGGTAAGGTTTAGTACAGAAGACTTCAAGGCCAAGGTGTTTGGGTGGTGCGCCGGCGAGATCTGGTAGTTTCTCCGTTTCGGCAACCGCAAGTGCACGAAATGAATTGGCAGGCTGCTCCCACGAGGAAACGTAACCGCGTCATCCGCGCCGTTCAACTGGCCCTCTCCAAACTTGACAAATGACTCAGCAGGGAGTTTCCAGCCGTTCATGACGCCAAAGACAGGAGTGAATGTAGGAAACTCGCCCTTTTCCCAGGTCACTGGCGTGAGTACCGTCTCTCTCCCCATGGGAAGGTTGCCAAAGTATGGACCAGGCTTTTCGCCATATGAACCTCCAGCTCTAACTGCCAAAGCGGAAGCCCACCACTGACCACGGGCGTCTTGGAAAAGATCTGCGTGCCCGACAGCCTGGAAGTATGAGCTGGTATCGTTGGCCGCCGTGAGAAGAGGGTTCCGAGGTGCTGGTTCGTAAGGGCCTTGTATGCTTCGTGACCGTGCCATGGTGACCATGTGATTCTCACGGGTACCCCCTTCTGCAAGCAACAGATAATACCATCCGTCCCGTTTCCACATATGAGGCGCTTCAGGGGACGCTCCGCCGGTTCCGTTCCACGGCATGATTATCTCGCCAATCTCCCCCGTCTCGAAATCCAGAGGAGCGTGCATTACTCCTGGGTAATAGGCTGCAGTGTGCGCACCCGAAACCCACGTCGATCCATCATCGTCCCAGAACGGTGAGGGATCGAAGCCGGGGAAGCTGAAGTGGATGGGATCCGACCACATATCCGAGCTGTACGGATCTGTCGTGGTCATGATGAAGTTGTCCCACCGGGAATCGTTGACACGAGGAAGTTGCTGGTTGACAAGGGTCGACATCAAGTAGAAGGTGCCCTTGTGGAACCTAAGGGTTGGTGCGTAGATGCCACTGGTCGCCTTGGGGAGAAACGCCATGCCAGGCAGCTGGTCTGTTCGACTAAACGCATTGGAAACATGCTTCCAGTGAACTAGATCTCGGCTTGCGTGAACGGGAAGGCCGGGGAAGGCCAAGAAGCTTGATGTGACGCAGAAGAAGGTGTCATTGAATTCTGGTACGAAAACGCAGCTTGGATCCGGGTTGAAGCCACTTAGGATTGGGTTGTTGAACGTCGAGTTCTCAGCGGCGGAGATGCCAAAGGCTCCAGCGAGCAGGGATAACGAGAACAGGTGGGTCTTCATGGTGGTTATTGTCCTGCGCTGCAAAGGCTGAGCATGGCCATGTTGAAGCATTCACGAATGATAATGACGTTCTACTAGCTATGTACGCCATTGAGGCCAAACATCTTCGAAAGGCCCGGGTAACGACCCCCGGAATAACTGCCCTTCGCAACAACAGCTTCCATTCACCGCCAACTTGAAATGACTTTTCCGCCTCCCAGCTCAGTGCCTAAAGCTTATCCGATTTAGCCTAAATCACTTCCGGTACCAGGAACGCTTCAAGCCGAAGAATGCGGGGGATCGACATGGCATGGAAAGACTACAATGAGAGGATCCAGTTCCTTGCTAGTCTGCAGGTCTTGTGATTATCTGGTAAAGACGTCGGCCGATCTTGTAGGCCAGGTGCCATCTAGATCGACCTTACAGGGCATGGTGAATCTTACATATGGCATAACCTATTGTAGGGAATATTGTCCATACACCACGTTGAGACTAATCCTTACTAAAGACAGATGTTGGTTTCCGCAACGGTTGAGAACATTAGCTACGGATATCTCTCCGGCGTCTTGTGCTTGGCCTCTCACCATCTCTCCACGTGATGGCTGTCCGGTCTCGTTAGTTACTGTGAGTCTGCTCGTCGGTCCACCGTCATCCAATTTCTCGCGCCGTCGTCTTCTAATTATTCGAATTAGTATCTACACCAATTCAGTATCCCATTTGCTATTCCAGCATATTTTACAGATGCGACACACGACCTCGGTCTGAGACCTCTACGCTTCTCTCCCGAGCAGCCTTGTTCAATCGCCTCCACATATTCTTCCGCAATTCATGACCTTCCAAGAAGGCCCGGAACCACTCTCGCTGAAACTTGGGCAGCTTTCTCCCAGAATTCCCCACTGGATCCCCAGCCAACTTGCGAATCGACTCAAAATAATCCTCAAAATCGGGAAATATCAGCGCAAACTTGGCTCCATCGCCTCGGGCCTTGATCCTGTCCTCCTCCCATCGGCGCATTTCCTCGGCGGGAGGTAAAGTACCACGTCCTGCAAGTAGTCTTTCTGCGTAGACTGCCTGCCATTCAAAGACCTTGAACGTCAAGCCCGCCTGTACTGCCCCGACAAAGAGCAAGGTTGGGTCGTGTTGCCAAACGATATGCTGGTATAAACCTGGGACTCGGTTATTGCGAACGGGCACTGCCGGTAGGAAGGGCAGAGTCCAGGTATAACCAGTACCGAAGATGATGTGATCGACATCTTTGATTGAGCTTCCATCCTTCAAGTGTACGGTGCGACCTGTTACGTGCGTGATGGAAGGATGGTTCTGCACATACGGATGGTTGAAGGCCTCATCCCCAAAGTAGCCATTAAATGTATGACCGATAGTGATGGCATGCACAGGTCTTTCGGCGACCGTGACAAGATCAAATGCAATGTCTGCGGCGGACACTGAAGCTCCAACAATCACAACTCGCTGTGCTCAGTCAGTTTACATGCTGTCCACTTCATTCTCAGACCCCTCACTCACCTTGCCTTGGTACAGGTCTCTGCCACGAAAGTGCTTGCTGTGGATTACACTTCCAGGACGAGCCTTCTCAAGCTCCTCGATACCTTCAATCTGAGGAATAAAAGGAACAGAGTAGTGTCCGCTAGCAACAACTACCGCGTCAAACCATTCAACCCACCAATAGTCGCGCTCTTTGCCCTCTTTGCGCAGCGTCACTTTCCATTCTGATCCGAGCTTCTCTACTCGCTCGACGGTCGTATCGTAGGATATCAAGTCTTCATATCCCTTGCGTTCCACTAGACCTTTAATGTATCGCCTGATCACATCCCAGTGGCGGAACGGCGTGTTTGGACCGTACAGTCCAATTGAGCGTTCGCTCTTCTCCCCAGGTATGGGCTCTTGGGTGAACTCCATCGGAATGTGATCGATGTTGGTCTCGAGGTATGGATAAATAGAAGACTCGGTGAATCGCGGCTGGCTCGGTTTTGGAGTATACGTAGGCAGTTTCTCGGGGATGGGCAGCGGCACATCCGCATTCCTCTCGGCCAGGCTTGAAAAGCTGGAGATTGTTGGAGGACGGCCAGAATCACCTAGCCTTTTGAAATGTCAATAGCGGGTAATGGAGATCATGCGACTGGCGGATCTCACCAACATCCTCCAGGACCTTCTCGTCGCTCAAACACTCGGATGATATCGAATGCCGTTTCTTCTGCTAGCGCATCTATCGCAATGGCCCCAGCGGGACCAGAACCGATAACTGCTACACGCCTGATAGGAGTAGCAGCCATTGTGGTGAGATGTCTTCTGGTACTAAAAGTTTGGAGAGTAGTCCAGGTGTAAGATTGAGATTGAAAGAGGCAGCATTGAAGGTCCAATTACTTGATGATACTGCTGTCTGAGAGCAGTTGCCGACTTATTTCCGATGGGGAAGTGATTCCATTTCTGAATTGTTCAAACTTGATTTGCAGCAAGCTAATGCCAGAGCTCCCTGCGATCACGCCATCGCTGGCGGAGGAGGTCTTTGGAATCAATCAGTACGGTCCACATCTTGGCATTGCTAGCCCGCCCGTCATCGAAGCAATGGATTGGATGCTCCACAAGAAAGACACTGAATGGCGTAAGCTAATGCTGGCTGTCAACACCCAAGCAAGGTTGGTATCAGACCTATTAAGCTATGCCTGAATGTATTCTGCCAACGCTTGGCGCACCACCATTTAACGACTGATCTTCAATTTGTTCACTCAACCAGGGAGCCTTGGCCCTGATGTAACCCTACCCGGCTGCTGGCGTGTTGATGGCATAGCATGGGTGAATGATGTGCTCCTGGGCAGGCGGATCGACGAAGCCCCTCAACTTACCGAGTTCTCGGTATTGGTGTGTCGAGTGCTTACAAGTATGCTAGATGGTAGGTCTCAATCTATTTCTTTGCAGAGTTCTTCCAGTCTCACAGTCGCTCAGATGATTAGCGCCAGTTAGATACCGAACCGTTCAGTCGCGACACGAAGAACCTACACACAGGATGACAGCTCTCCCAGTGGGGTCTCTCCCTGAGGAGCGTCGTGCCGCCCAATCAAATGCGAATGAAAAGGATGCACAAAACCTGAGGACTCATGGATCATCAACGGATCCTTCACTTTCGGTTTCTCCGACAGAGAGAGAATGGGACGTCCAGGTTGAGGTCAAAGCACGGAAGAAGTCAGTCTCCGTCCGAGATTCTAGAGACAATTACTAACACTGAAGCAGAGTCGATCGTTCGGTTCTGTTCCTGTTGTTTCTCGGCTTGCTCGTCTTCCAACTTGACCGCATGAACCTTGCTAGCGCTCTTACGGGAGGCTTTGCCAAAGACGTTGGTGTGAACCAAGACACCATTAATCTGGGCAACCAGCTCATGTTCATGGGCATTGTGGTGTTGGAAATCCCCTGCAACATGGCACTCCAACGGGTAAGTAGCTCATGGCAGAAGACTCCAAGTGCTTTTATTCTAACATCAAGTCTCAAAGATTGGCCCTCGAAAATGGATCTCGGGTCAAGTACTCATGTTTGGTATCGTGGCGACGATGCAAGTATTTGTCCACAACCGAGGCGGGTTTCTGGCAACACGCCTGGTACTCGGTTTCGCCGAAGCCGGCTACATACCCGGCGCCGTCTATACCTTATCGACATGGTATACTAGGCGCGAGCTCGCGAAAAGAGTATCTGTTCTCTTCTTTGGTATGTTTGGTGGAAATGCAATTAGTCCGATACTGGCCTCTGGGATCCTCAAACTTGACGGTGCTCGCGGCATCAAGGGTTGGCAGTGGCTATTCTTGAGTACAATCCCCCTCCACAACCGACATGCTTAAGACTAATCTGTGGATAGTTGAGGGTCTCTTTACCATTTTCATATCCTTCATACTGCTCCTCTTCCTTCCTGGCAGCCCTGACTTGCCCCAGCCTCTGGTAGGTCCTGGGTTGGTGCGATTCTCCCAAACCGAGCAACAAACATTGCAGCGAAGACTCGAAAATGATGACCAGACTGGCAAGCGACCGGGAGTTCAGGGCTTGGCCATTGATTGGAAGCTGGTATGGAAGACAGTGACACATTATCGTCGCTGGCCACATTATGTGTCAACCTTTGCCGTGTTCTCTACCTGGTCGCCTTTGACAACATACACGCCGTCAATCATTATGTGAGTGTTTGTCTTATATATCCTAATTTATGATTTGGACTTCAATCCGACATCAATGGCTCACACACGACTAGGTCTTTGGGATTTGATCGCATCGCAGCAAATGCTCTTGCCGCCGTTGGTGCTTCACTAGCCCTTCCGGTGGTGTTCGGATTCGCCTATTTGAGTGACCGAACAAATCACCGCGGCGGACCTGTTATTGGTGCTCATTCCTGTTACCTCATCACGTTGATCGTTGCCAGACAGGTGCATCCTCACGTCGGCAAATGGTCAAGATGGGGCCTTTGGACAGCTGTGAACAGCTTCGCCGTGGGCTACCACCCTGTCCACAATTCTTGGGTCCAACTCAACTGCCGTGAGTCAGGCGAGCGGAGTATTGCTATTGCGTACGTATGCTGACTTACTAAGAACAACCAAGCTGATACAATGTCTAGGATGTGGGTAATGTCGGCGATCAGTGGGTTGATGGTTGGCACCCAGTATTTCCGGGCAGACGATACACCATTGTAAGTGCCCCTTGATGAACTAGAATGGCAAAATCTAACAGTAAGCTGCAGCTATCAGACTGGTCTCCGCACCATGATTATTATGGTATCTGTAGGCATGGTCTCTGCTATTGTGCAGCTTGGGATATATGTTGTTCACAACAAGCGTGTTGCTCAGGGCAAACATCAAGCAGTGAACGGAGTCGCGCCTATGATATACACACCTTGATGCAGTAACCATTATCTGCGATTTTATACGGATTTTGGAGTGTCGGGCCAGGAAGCGTCGAGCCACAAAGCAGCACCAGGTTACAAAGACGCAATTTTTGTTTATGTAATAGAGCGGCTCTGCATCAGTATCCCGGAGTGAATGACGCGTGAACCACGTCTAGTATGTTGCTTTAACGCCTAGCAGTGACTTGCGTAGGGATGTGGCGCTTCTGTGACTGCTTGACCTCATACCGGATTCTTGCACGTTTTGGAAGTGAATATCTATGCTGGGTTCCAGTCACGTTGAACGATGTTGCACAATGGGCCATTACAGCATTGACAAAATACGCAAAAAAAGGCAAAGCCAAGGAGCGCAAGTACCGTGCTGTGGAGATTTCTTGTCAGTTTTGCCATGAATGCAAACATGTTTCACGAACAAGCTGATTCGTCGATGCCTCCTGAGGGTTCTAGGCTCATCAGAACTCCATGAAACGTCCTTGAATCCAGCCAGGCTTTCCAGCTGTAAACAGCGCCAACGAACCGATTTGACGGCTTCGAGACGTCGATCCTTGCTGAAAATAGTATCCCGGTACGCGATTAGACGTTCGCGCACGTGGACGCGCGACATGTTTGATTAGATTATCATGCGTTGCAGTTCATCGCATTGAAACAAAAATCGCTAAGATCCCTGGCATTGTGGAAAAAAGTCTAGGGTGAGGAAACTTAGTGGATTGCATGAACCTATACGTAGTATCAAACCCAGCGCATGGACAGGTCATCTTAAGCACCTGGTCTCGACGCGGCAGGGTAGTCGGAAAATTCTCTCGCTGCAGGCATCTATAATAGTTGCATGTACGGGCAATATTCCTTGCTTTGTTTCTCTCCATGAGGTTTTGTTTTCTCGCCCATCAGACACTCGTTCACGAACACTCATTACATCGCTCGACACACGAACTTAATCACCAAACCCACGGCAATCCACGCACGCTTCTCAAGGTGAAAGCGCCCCCGACGATATATGCCTTCGATCTTCAAAATGGGCAAATCCAAGTCGAAGTCTAACGGGAAGGACCTCCCGTCTGACCCTCCTTCGCCCTTGTCGGACAAAGACACCCCCCCACCTCGCCCAGGCACCTCCGGCACCGAAAACCTCCTCATGACAACGCGAAAAGAAGCGTCAGAACAATACCTCAAAGCACAACGGGCCGAGAGGGCCTACCGCTCGAAGAAACATGCGACACTGGCGCGCGCCAACTACAACGAGGCCAAGGCTCACTTCCGGGACGCCGTCTCCCACTTCCGGTTAGGCGTCAAGGGAATGTTTTCCGTCACCAAGGCCGCGCCGTACATGCTCGGCGAGAAACGCGAGCAGCGACGACGGAAGGCAGAGTCGAAGAAGCGCGAAAGGACGCTGGAGCGGAAGAAGAGACTCGAGGAGGCCTTGGCTAAGGGGCAGGCGGACGAGGAGAGCGAGGAGAAACAGGATAAGTCTTCTGAGTAGAGACTCGAAGGCTCACGCATAGATGGAGGGCAGGGAAGTTGTTTTTTGGAGTTACCTGAAGGTCATTTTGGTCTTGATTTCCAGCTGGAAACCCCCACATTCTTTTTTTTCTTTGTCATCAGCCAGGCGCTGAACTACTCAAGCGGTCGGTCTACACTCTTTACATTTCTTTCCAGTCTTTGTGCACTTAGCATTCAACTCGCCTAACACAGGGTCAAAAAACCACAGTTTTACACAATCCATACGTCTTATGAACTCAATACTGTCCATGTTGGCTCACCTTTGCAATAGTTCTGATTCAAAAAAGGGGAGACCAACTGGCTGAGCTAAGAGCGAAAGGGGACTGACGGTGAGAATGATGATGTGACGGGCTATCATAGTAGCATTTATCAGAACCCGGTACCGCGATCTCTACGACGTTAAGGGACCAGTTCTCTGTTCTCCAACAGGTCCCAGGTTGGCTTCGGCAACGAGGCCAACGCAATATCCTTAAAGCGGCCAGTCTTTGTCTTCTCACCAGCATACCATCTCGCGACAGATTCGATTTCTTCCCAGTTTAACATAGATGTACCCACTGCTTTGCCGTCTTCCTTCACCGCTGTCAACGCATTCGCGACCCAGGTACGACATCGCCAGTTTGGATCATTTTGCACTATCGGCACACTTTGCAAGATTTCCGCCAGGCGCTTCTCATCCGTAACCTTTGCAATGACGATGCGAACGAGCAAATTGCCGGTGGTGCGCACGTTGCGAAGCTCCACCTCCTCGTATACCCAACCTTGGGAAATTGGATTTTTAACATGGTAGCGCATGCCCCTGACAACTTCTCGGTCTTCGACTTTTGGGCCGACGAGAAATCCCCAGTGGTATCTATTTGGGCTGCAGTATTAGCATGCGGAACCGGATGTTCAAGGATATGACTTATATAGGATAGCCGCTGGATTACTTTACCTGCGTTCTTCATTGCCCACAACGCCACTAGGGTAGAGTGCAACATAAAGACGCTTCTTATTAGATACCATCGCTATGAGTGTGCAAACAAGAAATGGAGAGGAAGTGTTGAATAATATTGGCTTGTTGACGGCTCTTAGATACAAGTCCTTTATTTGAGATATATCGACAATAAAGAAATTCAAAAACGAGCTCGGAGGAAGGCTGCTTCTATGTAAAGAGTTCAGCTTAAATCCATCAAGGGTAAATAAGAATCAGTGCATTACTGAGGACTTTCCGCAGCCAACGAAAGCACGAAGAACATCCGTTGCTGGGACATGGCGTGACGCGAGAAGCCGCCCAATAGTGTTCCCAGGTATCAATCGTATGCGCTAAGAGTAAAACAAAGGCCAGAAGCCAAGACCCCGGTTGGAAAGATGAATGGATGGGAAAGTCTCACATGTGGCCTTTTTCGCGGCCAACAGCCACGGCGCTTAATCGTTTTGCATACAACTACTCATCGTGGCCCTCAAGACGGCTAAGCTTAAGTTTGAAACGTGTCCCCTACCGCACTGTTGGGCGCTTGTTTTCGGCGTCTAAGTTGGCTCCAGACTTGCTAGTAGATGCGCATTATTAACCTGAAGACATGAATGGATCCTTGAGTAAAAACGCTGCCCTCCTGATTCCTCCTGTAGCTATGTTGTAAGCTCTCGCTGGCTATTGTGGAGATAAGCAAAATCCGAATTAAATCGCTACTAATATGTGCGATACTCGTTAGATTCAATGATTGATTATCAGCATTTTGTGGCTTTTGTTCTTTCGCCATCTTGCAGAAACGCGATATATTGTTAAGGGTTAACGGATTGGACTAGAAAATCGGGGTTAACATCTAAACTTAACAAGTGGGTGTAACTGTTAAAAGGCTAGTATAACACTTAGATAGCTTAGATATATATATTATATATATATATATATTATCTCTCTCTTAACCCCTTTAACTCTTTATTAGGATTATAATACTATCCTAAAAGTAGAGCTATTAGGATTCTACTAAGGGTAACTATCTTTCTCTTTAGGCTTTACTTAGTAAATATTTAGCTAGCTTTATATAATCTCCCTTAGAGTTACTCTTTATATATTCTAATCTAATATACCTCTTTAGCTTAAAGGTATTACTATTAAGTTATAATCTTTATTTTTTCTTTTTTATTCTAATATCTCTAAGAGATTTATAAGCTTAAGCTATTAAATAAACTTTATAAATCTTTCCTTTAGTAGACTCTTTATTAAGCTATTAGTAAGTAATTATATTAATAAAGTATATATTATATTAATTTTTTCTTTTACTATTTCCTATTATAGTTAGTAGTTATATATATTAATATATCTTAACTTTATATATAACTATATAAGTTTAGTTATTATTAGTTAAATAATCTATTTATTATTATATTTAATAGTAACTTTTATAGGTATAATAACTACTTAGTATATAATAA
>LDPL01000022.1:327941-358871 GCA_001305505.1 Neonectria ditissima | reverse complement strand
AATTGATGATTCAGTGTGGCTGTTTCAGATGGGTGTCCAGGAATGTCGGGAAATCTCCAAATCGGCGATAATACGCGATTGGGCCGCGTAACTAGTATAAGGGTAAATACCCTATATAGTATCTATATAGTACTATTAGTACTATAAAAAGCTATGCTTATATAATATTATATAATATATTAGAGATAGTTAAAGTTTATTTAACTCTAATACCTAATAAGTAAGTATTTACTAAGTCTAATTATATATCTTTCTATTTAAAGACCTATTATCTTTACTACTTATTAATAGCCCTAAGAAAGATCTTATTTACTCTTTTAAGATAGTTACTTTTTAGTTTTATATCTTACTATAGCTTTTACCTTTTTAGCTTAGAGAAAGATATAAGGTTAATTATAAGTAATATATATAAGGTAATATTATAAATTATAAGCCTTCTTAGTAAGTTATTAGTAGATATTAGGTTAATAATTATATCTCTATATTTATTAATAGATATTTACTTTATATTTAACTAGAATAAATCTCCTAGTTAAACTACTTAGAGGTTCTTTATCCTTAAGGTATCTTAAAAGATATATAGTATAGCTCTTAAATCTAGAAGAATACTATCTTATAATAAATAATAGTTACTAACTATTAAGCTTATATTTATTCTATAGGAGCCTATTAGTCTAAGTTATACTAACTCTTTTAGTTTAATCTTTTATATCTAGTTAATAAGATTATCTTTATTCTTTTTAATCTACTATTTAACTCTCTTAGTAATTAGAGAGAAGAGATAAAAACTTTATAGTTTCTTCTCTAGAAATATATAATAGTATTATAAGAGAGGGTAGAAAAGGTTATATACTAAGTACTTAGATTCTAGATTATCCTTAATATTTTTCTATAGTTACTTTCTTCTATTTAATTTCTAAGTATTTACTAAAGACTTATTATTATCTTCCTTAGATATCCTTAGTATATAGAAAGCTCTATAGTTAACTTTTAGTCTCTTTAAAAGCTCTAGCTAACTCTTAATACCTTAGTAAATATCTACTATAATTAGTTAATAGTTAAGGTATTTATCTAGACTTAGCTAATTTATATTATACTATATATATTAATCTATAACTTTAGTAATAATACTCTAAGGGCTATTATTAGGTCTATAAGTTACTAGTTAGGCTCTATTACTTCCTAAAGATAAATATTCTTAATCTTATTAATTATATTTCTCTAGTAAGTAAGTTAATTACTAATAGCTTTATAGGTTATAATCTTTATATAGTTAGATTCTATAAATATCTTATAATATACTTAGTAAGCTTTCTACTTATACTTATCTTATATAAGGGAGAATTTATTATAGATTAATTAGATTTATTCTAATAGTAGTTTTTCTATAGAATAATAGTAGTAAGAGAAGAGTTTATCTATAGTCTCTAGAACCTAATTCTAAATAGTCTTTAATTATATTTTAAAGTCCTTATAGTACTTATTAAGGTATTTAAAGTTAGTCTATATTATATTATATATTTATAGACTTTTTTCTATTAGCTTAATAATCTATTAAGCTTAGATTATAATATTATCTCTTTCTTAGAAAGTTAAGTTATTTTTATCTTTAACTATAATAATATTAGAGCTTTAGGTTAATACTAATATATAAGCTCTTTAATAACTATTTATATTATAGTTTTTTAACTCTTCCTAAAGTATAAGATATTAAGGGGAATTAGTACTATAGATAATAATAAGAACTTATTAGTCTTTATTAGGTTAAAGTAAGCCTAAAAGTCTTTATTTATTATAATAGTCTTAAGGGTCTTAAACTAAGTAATTTAATCCTAGTTAATTATAAGTTTAATTATATTAAAAGTTATTTTTTCTCTAGTAAGAGATTAATAAATAGTTATTAGTAATTTAACTTTTAGCTAAGTATTTAATTAAATAGTTATATTATATATCTAACTATTAATTATTAAAAGGCTAGTATAATACTTAGATAGCTTAAATATATATATTATAT
Source organism: Neonectria ditissima (assembly GCA_001305505.1). NCBI lineage: Eukaryota > Fungi > Ascomycota > Sordariomycetes > Hypocreales > Nectriaceae > Neonectria > Neonectria ditissima. The sequence continues at coordinate 356,857 of LDPL01000022.1, read as the reverse complement.
ATATATATATATTATTTCTCTTTTAACCCTCTTAACCCTTTATTAGGATTATAATACTATCCTAAAAATAGAGCTATTAGGATTCTATTAGAGGTAACTATTTTTCTCTTTAGGCTCTACTTAGTAAACATTTAGCTAGCTCTATATAATTTCCCTTAGAGTTACTCTTTATATATTCTAATCTAATAGTAATAAATACTATATACTAAGGGGGTAGTAAACTAAGGGGGGTAGTAAACTAAGGGGGGTAGTAAACTAAGGGGGGTAGTAAACTAACCTAAGTATACTCCTTAACTAATCCCTTTATTAGTTCTTCTCTTTATACTAAGAATTCCTTTAATAGTAAGATTATTAGGCTTAGAAAATTAGTGCTAAGTATAATTAGTATTTATTCTAAAGGTTTAGATACAAGGTAGCTTCTTTTTAGTGTGCCGTGTTTTCCTTGCTTAACTAGACGGAACAAAGATTACCCGGAACGAGCTCCATCTAATGGCTCCTGACCCACAACCTCCTTTGCCCTGCCCATCTTCCGTTATCCCTCATGAGTGCATGGTACGTCCCATCCGCCATATATGATCATTAACGGTCCCAAACCTCCAAGGTCCTCGATATTTTCTACTTGGCTGTCTCTAAATACAGGCAGAAAAGGCGCGGGCATCTCCCGTACTGAATGTAGACCAGCCGACAAAGGTAGGCATATGGCCCGGGTCCTGTCCCCAGTCTTGCTCGCCAAAATAAGCCGACGAAGACTACTGCTAACAATTTTATAGCCCTTCAATTAGTTCATCGACGCGCATGGAGGATTGAAGGTACCGCACCTTGTTACTCGCCCCCGCACGACCTCCACAGGTGTACCATGGATATTAGGAGATCGCTTCATTTCTCGCTCTTACCACTACAATGCCATTATCACTTTACGTGAACTCATCACGCTCTTATCTTGATGTCTGGAAACGCACAACGTCCAGAGAAAGGCCATGTGAGCCTTGATATTCACAACACTCCCTTTCGCCGCCTTTTAACCCGTCTCGCCCTCAAGACTACCGCACGTCTTTTTCATCGGCAAGGAGCTTGTGTTCCCATATCGAAACACCTAATCGTTAAATCCGATAGCTTTGTCGACTTGACAGAAGCGGCAACGATCGAGTATGTTGCTAAGAACACCTCAATCCCTGTACCAAAGATTTGGTCTTCTTTTGTGCGGGATGGCCGTGCGTATATCGTCATGGAGAGGATTCATGGGGATAGCATCTCTCAAGGCTGGAATGAACGATCCAAGGAGTCTAAAGAAAAACTCATATTTCAGCTGAAATTAATGCTTCAAGACCTCCGCACGATCCAGCCTCCTCCCGGCACCGGGGTGGCGAGCTGCGTCGGCGGTTCGTTATTCGACAGCCGCCTTCCTCGTCCAGATCGTCGTTTTGGCCCTTTTGAAACCATACAGGACTTCCACTTGTGGTTACGGGGTAATGTACGGCCATTACAGATGGAGAAGCCCGAACAGGCGACTCAAGGAGATTGGAACGATGTCAAGAATATGGCGGCCAAGCAAGACGGACCTTGGCCTGCTTCGGTGTTCTCACATGGTGATCTGAACCCGTCTAACATAATCGTTCGAGGAGACCAGATTGTGGGCATAATCGATTGGGAATTCTCTGGGTGGTATCCGCATTATTGGGAATACACGTCTGCATGGTGCTCCCAAAAAATGAGGAAAGAGTGGCAAGATCTGTTGGGCGACTTCTTGGAACCGTTCTCAGAAGAGCTGGAGATGGAGAAGATTAGACAAAGGTGGTGGGGCGAGGTGTGATCCTTAGCTGAGATGCATCGACCACAGCGTCGATACCATTGTCAGTCCCTCTTCATTGCTGTTCAGAGGCTCGGAATTTTATAATTATCTAGACCTAAACTGCGGCCCAACGTGTGGCTGCCGACGATGGGCCGTCTTCGCCGTGATCATACGCAATAGTAACAGCGTCGGTCTTCATAATGCCATCGTGCGCATGCAACGTTCCGCTATGGCGACTGGATGAGGTAGTCGCGGACTGTTTGCCTGGCTGTACTATGCTCTCTTCGCTGGTTTCTTTGGCGTGCACTGTAAACCCATATATATCGACCTTTTTCTTCTGCTGACTTCGCAGCTCAATTCCAGGCTGCTGCTCGCTTTGTTTGCTGTAGTCCTCATATTGACGGTTGCTTGAACTCTTTTTGGACTGCCAGATGCTCCGCCCTTTGATCATCTCGAGAAGTGGCTGGAGGATGGGGATGCACGCTGCGATGATGATAAGGCTGCCTTCGATGCTGTTTAGGATCTTTATTAGTTGACTTTAAACACAAACACGGACCTATCGAGGGAACTTACGATGTCCAGTACAAGGGGTCGCACAGGTCGTCTTCAATAACGCGTCAGCATCATCCATCGTATGGAGTATGTAGGGAAAGCCTTACAGCTGACGTCCTGACTTGAAAGGGTCGGAACTCCCGTAGCCTTGACAATACCAACGCACCCGGAGCTGTTTCTTGTTACTTAGTGTTCTTCACTCGATTGCTTGCTGGCTTACACAAGACCCATTCCCAGAGCAAGGCTCAACACCATTTTCTTCTTCTTAGGCATGTGAAGCTTCCAAAGCACGATTGCTGGATATACGGCGAGGTAGAAGTCGAGAAATGCGGAGAATGCTTTGTATCGTCAGCTGATTTATGCGAGACTTCGTCAGAACACGACAACTAACTGCTCGCCCAGAAGGCCAAGCCCTCGAGAGTAGACGAAGGCAGACAATCTCTAGGCATCGAAAAGGTCCAAAGAGCCCTCGGGGGTGAACATTGTAGGATCAGAGCCGTGACCATAGCTGTGAGTGACAGGCAGCATACGATGCCCATGGTCCAGAGTATCCAAAGATGAAGTCGAGTAGGCACGAGCAATCGGGTGAGGAGAGCGATGACAGCAAGCTTTGGAAACCCCAGAGTCTCAATGCCCGGCACGTATGCTGCCATCATCCACTTGACGGTGTTTTGCTTTTCCTCCAGGCTAAGAACGTCGAAGTGCTTGCCGTTGCCCCAACGGACCGAGATCGTGACCAAGACATTGGAGAGGATTGCGCAGATCTGGTGCGATGGTAAATGGTTAGCTCGCCGCTGATATTGAGGGTGATTGCCTTGGTGGTAGAAGAATTACTCACAGACGAGAGAATGATCCAGTAATCATCGCTGAAGAGCTTTTGGTGGACTACGGCTCGAACAAAAAGCCGACCCGCGACGAATAGAAGGGCGAGAGAAGTGAAGGTCCAGCAGACCACGATGATCAATGGCCCTTTGTCGTCCATTGCATTCGCGATTGTGATATGAGGATTGAATAAAACATAGGGACGGCTGAAAGAACGAAACAAGAACGGCGGGTGATGCTGGGGAGTATGAGAATCCTTCGCAAAGCTTGCGTCCCCTTTTCCGACTGATCCCTGAAGAACCCTGAATGACTGCCTACGGGTTCGGCACAATGCGACGTTGAATTCAAGTCTAAAAATCAGTCTTAGAAGCTGGAAGTAGGCCGATCGGCATGTCGGTGCTCAGATGAATTGCTTTTGTCAGACACTGAGACAAACCCATCATGATGATCGACTTGAATGATGAGCTCGCCGGGTCCTTTCGATGTACCGAGCCCCCGGAGTGGCATGTGTTCAGCTGTTCATGCAGGACTCCGATTTGAGTTCGTGACGGGCTAGGATCCTATACTAATAACAGCCTTACAACCAGCCTTACCACGTGTAGCAGATTCCCGCGACGTTTTGTTGCAACCGGGGAGCAACGGTTATTCGTGAAGAACCACAAGTTCATGGGCTCGTACAAGGTCTCATGTTGCATCCGACAACGCCAAGGACACATATCAGGAGAGGTTACGAATACAGTTTGTATGGGGTGGATGATCGACACTCGTAGCTGATCCTTCGAAGGTGGCGGGCGTTCGACCCTTGTATCATTGTTTTACTCCACCTAAGCTCGTCACGGAGTTGGCCCGCGTGCCGCGGAAGCCCGAAGGCTAGATGAGAATAAGCATGATTTGATCTACTCCATGTCCCGCTGTACCGCCCCACGAGCTAAACGTATAGGTAGGTTAGAAACGGACTGATGATCCAGTACTGTTCTGTTTCTTAAGTGCAAGCCTCACCGCAGCACGATTGCGGGACTCACCGCTGGTCAATGTTCGCCGGAAGCATCGGTTGGTGCCGAATGGAGTGCCGAGAGGTAGAGTAGCATTGGATGTGGGGGGGCTTGTTATCTCACATGTTGTGTTGGTGTGAATCCTCCACTTTGGCTGGGGGGCCTGGCAAAAATACCACACCACGTTGGTTGCAAAGACAAACCAACAACGCGGAAACGGTTCCTTAAGTCCTAGCTTGCTCTGAATGGTACAAATCCTTCACTTCTTCCAGGGAGCCCAGCACGAACACGACATGGAGTTGGCTTCATGAGCACCAGTGATGCGCTGCCCTGAACTGTAGATCATTTTTCAGCCAACGCTCTCCAGCTGGCTATCAACCGCACCAACTGTAAATGCCATGGGATCGGAATCATACGATGTGTCCTAGACTATTGAAATATCCTAGTAGGTGGAGCTGACTAGTCGGCCTTGCTGGGGGATACTCATCCTGCAAAGAGGCCCTGAAGTCACTGTGTTCTGAGGTACTTTGTACAAGCATGGATACATAAAACAGCCTTCTCTGGTCTTTGGTTAAATGATTGCGGGGCACATCCACAACTGCTGCACTATATAGACATAAGTCTATCCCCCTTGATAGAATCGACAAATCTTTCCCACTTCCTTGCCTGCCCATTCCACTTCAGCCACAATACTCGTGGACTTGGCATTGTGATATTTTGTCAACATGGCTCAAACCGTTGATCTTGCATCGGCCACTCGCCCGAGCGATATCGAGGCCGTGCCGCAATTGATCGAAGAAATCAATGCCTTGCAAAAGAATCTCGATGTCGGCGGCGAAGAGACGCGGCACGAAATGCTCATCAAGGCGCGCAGTCTTGTTCAATCTCTACAAACACCCCGTGAGATCATGCTACAGCATACTTGGGCCGACGTAGGTTACTTACGAACATAAAAGATGCCAAGTTACCGCGAGAATATACTAAGAAATAATAGCCTGGACTAAATGCAGCTTTGATCACTGGTGTTGATACTGGGCTTTGGAAGCGAATGGTGGACAACGGTGTGGACAAGCCCCAGAAGGTCGACGACCTCGCTGCGTCTGTCGGGATAGACGCTGTCCTCCTCGGTCCGCCATCAATGCTACGTTCGTAGAAAGACATAGCTAACGGCTAACCAGGTCGTCTACTGCGCCATGTTTGCGCCATGGGACATCTTGAGGAAACCGCACAGGACGAATACAAGCTTACCAACTTCTCCAAATCGTTGAGCTTGGAGGTCATCGGCGATGGCTATGTTGCTCTGTGAGTATGGCTTGGGGAAAAGTAATTCCGCAGCCTCAGATTTAACTGACCCTTCGAAAAGCCTCGGTGGCATTGGCCGCAGCCCCGTTGAGTTCTACAAGTTCCTCCGCGAGACCAAGTGGCAGAATCCCATCGATGCCGCCCACACAGCCATGCACGCGTCTTACAACACTGACCAACCTAATTGTTTCGAATACCTCCGGTCTATTGGTCTTGGACCCCAAACGAACCATCACAGTAAATATTCAAGTCGTCCAAAAGTGATGGGTGCTCTTTGATGAATCTAACTCGTTCCCAGTGGGCGGATATAGGCAAGGTCGCTTGCCATGGATGCACCCGTCGATATACCCTGTCGAAGAAACACTATTCCCTGGAGCAGATACTTCGCCGGATGCACCACTGGTAGTTGATGTTGCTGGTGGTCTTGGTCATGACATCAATGAGTTCAAGAAGATGTATCCCAATCATCCAGGCGTCAGTACTCGAGACTCGATCAAAGATTGGGAAATGACTTTTACTGACTAAGGATGCAGAAATTAATCCTCCAGGACCTTCCTGTAGTCATTAAGGACGTCAAGAACATCGATACTACGATCAAACTGCAGGACCACGACTTCTTAACCGAGCAGCCAGTGAAAGGAGCCAGGGCGTATTTCATGCACTCGATTCTCCATGACTGGCCTGACGATGTGTGCAAGAACATCTTGGCTCGCCTTTCGGAAGCCATGAAGCCAGGATATAGCAAGCTCCTGATCTTCGAATGCGTCATTCCCAGGACCGGCGCATACTGGGAGGCAACTGCTGGCGATATCCTAATGATGACGCAGCTTTCGGCTCTGGAACGCACCGAGGACCACTGGTATCAGCTGATCGAGGGAAGTGGGCTGAACCTGAAGATTGTCAAGTTTTGGAAGTGTGGGCAGTCAGATGTCGAGAACCTCATTGAGTGTGAGCTAGCCTAGGACTATCTCCCACGCTTCTGAAGAGTAGTCGAGTAGCTGTGTCTGGCAGCCCGCCGTGAGGTTGTGAAAGGTTGATGAGATCAAGGATATTTCAGTCTTCTTTCTAGCGGTTGGCTCCATCAAGGGCGCAGTTGCTGCTATCACGAGATATATAAAAAAGTACGGTTGATATCTCAGTTAATTTGTTATTGAACGAAATGACCACGTGTCGCTGGTATACGGCATGCTTACGACTGATGGCCCTGACCGCGGATGATTAGCGTGGGAATGGTGTGCTCTCTACGTCCGCAGCCTCGTCATAGTTACTTCCGAATAACCGACGTTTGTTCGCCCGTACCCGCGCAAACACCGCCTTGTAAGCATCAAGATCCTCCACTTCAGTCGTCTCTATGTAAGAATCGCTGCGCCGCGAGCCTGGATTCGGTGGGCGAAAGTGCGCGCTTTCTCCATCCCAATGGTAACCGCAGAACTCGACGTAAAGGGAAGTGATCGATGACTGGCTCATCGCCCAGAAAGTATCCTTCCACATGCCAGACTCAAGATAGACGCCTTCCAGGATGACCTCCTCGAGTGCTGTAGACTGCTGGACGAGCGCAGTGAAGGCGTCGCCTGTTGTCGATAGGCTGGATAGCATCAACGATCGCAGATGTAGAGGAGCGAATGCCGACTGATCGAGCCTGAAGAAATCAGAGCCCATGAGCTTGAGAGAATTTATATTCGGCGCAAGTGGCAGTAGTTGTCGGATGTATTTATCGTACTCTTCGTTTGGTTGACGAAACCGGAATTCTGTATCCTCCCCATCGTCCGTGCTTCTCCCGCAGTGAAGTCTAAGAGACTTGAGTCGTTGAAAAAAAAGCCTTCATTGAGTACTTTTTGGCGTCTCCGTCGTTGTCATCTTCATCATTGTTTTCGTCTAGAAAGTGACCAAAGTCGAATGCAAGTGGTAGCGAGAGGTCAACCTCATCCAAATCATCAAGCTGAGATCTGCGCATAGCCGTAGCGAATGATTCGAAGAGGTTCGCAGTGTCCTGCTCCCAGCGGCACCCAGACATCCAGACCGTGCTCAACACATGGTCTGTTTCCAAATCGAAATTATAGGGAATATCCACGAAATCGAGCTTCAGAATCTTGAGGTCAGTGAACCTTGGGAAGGCACTATGGATAGCGATAGCGAGTCGTCCAAGATACATCAGATTCCTATCCTTGTTCTCCTCCAGCTTTGTTTCGTAAAGATCAAAGTCAGCCACAGGATGGACTTCGACACAGATCTCTAAACGGCGGACCAGTCGGCGGAGTGGACTCTTTGATAATTGCTGAAGACGCAATACACCGCTGCCGGAAGTGATGAGGGCATGCTGAAATAGCAATGGTGTGACCAGCTTATGGAAGACCCGGTTGACTGAGCGCAGAGAACACAGGTTTTCGCGAAAATCGATCCCTTTCAGTTCGAACCGATCCGGTGGCGGGTAACGTCTCGCGTAACGATGTCTTTCAATACCATCGTGGACGTGGCGCAAAATCTAGGTTGAATTAGAAATGTATTCAAAAGCTTTGAGCGTTCCTCGTGTACCTCGCGCAGCACTTCCGGCGGTAGCTTTATGATCGTGGTCATGTGGGCGTTCATTAACTTCGTCGCTTGCAGGGCCGAAAATGGAGCTGTCCAGTAAGTTGCGGCAAAGAGAAGAATGATTGCGATAACTGGGGAATGCCGAGCTTAAGGGAAAAGTAAAGTCACGTGATCTTATGCATAGCGTAGATGGATGCACAACGTTTGTACAAAGACTATCTCACCTAACACAGCCCCAGGTAACTTTTCAAACGCCGATGTCGCGCTAAGCAGATCTAATATCAGGTAGATGATAAGCTGCGGGGTACTAATCAATTATCTGTTATAGTAATAGAAGATCTAAGACGAACGGACTGCTGAACACGCGATGCACAGTATCAAGAAGCCATTGCAAGGAATCGGATTTGCAAAGCAGGTGATCGTGAAATCGTTATAGCTTAAAAGTGACTGGCAGAGGTACTCACCACTCTCTTTGCTGACACACTCGCGGAACAACCCACGAATAAAACTGCTGCATGCGACGATTCTGAGGATCTGTGGTAGCCTAGAATTGTCCGTCTATGGACTCAACTGACCGGCAACCTCGTATGCTTTTGAATCCAATGACCTGAAATCCATCAATGACATAATCGGAACAGGTTGTGCAGCGACGGGACTGCCGGAACTGATAGTTTGCTGTGTGGGATCGGAGCCAGACGTCCACCGACAAAGGCACGTACAGCTAAAGAAAAAAAGAAAAAAAGGCTTCTAAAGCCTCAGGCTGACTACATAGCCACCACAACAAGTAAGGCGGTGCTATGCACTGCCATGTAGCAGGCTCAAAAGGGACTAAGACATGCCGTACGCTATTACGCGGCAAGGCACTCAGGGAGGGGGAAACGACCGACAACTAAACAGAGGCAGCAAAACAGGAGTAACAATCCGTCAGGTAAATGTGATCCAGAAACGAGAGAAGATCGTCTCCAGCAACGCGTGGTTTCTGTTCAGCATATTGCTCCCCAGTCTCTACGTCGAATGGGGAAGTTTCAAGAGATGGGCGTGATTCGTGGTATGCGCTAACGACGTATCGATACAAGGCCCATCTCTTACACTTTCCTCTTTAGGAAAAGGCTGATGAGAACTCAGTGCCATCTTATCCCATTGGCTACGCGACTGTCATGTAAACGCCCATATCTCGGCTGTCGACGGCCCCATGATGTCCGTAAGCTTGAAGCATCGAAATGCCCAATCAGCCATAAGCTATCTCAAGCTCTACCCACTAGCCATCCAACTTCTCTTCGACATTCCCTTTTCGGGATTCCACAGGAAGAAAGTCTTAGATTGAGCTGAGCCATAAATATGTGCCGAAGATCAAGACTTTCAGGTTTTCCTGCACCAATGTCTTTCTCTGCACTCACTGAACACCATGGCTGTCTTGGTCATTCCCCTTCTAGTAGCGGCGGCTTTGATCGTCTGTGTTTTGTTTATTCGACACCTGCGGTCGGCACTCGCTACACTTCCAGGACCAAAACTTAGCCTCTTTACGTCATGGCACTTGAAGTACCACGAGCTTCACGGTAAGCGTACGCAATATGTGCACCAAATGCATCAGAAGTATGGTCACGCAGTCCGAGTTGCTCCCAACGAGGTTGTCTTTTCCTCCCTGGAAGCCATGAAGGAAATCTACCTATCAAAAGGAAGCGGATTCGACAAGACAACATTCTACAATCTTTTTACCCAGTTTGGGCTTAGGTACTTGAGTCATCTCTCGAAGCCGTGCTTTTAGAAGCTAATGCTCAACCAGCACAATGTTCTCGACCATGAACAAAGATCCTGTGAGCTTTCTCACCCAGAAAGATGCACAGCATTCTGACCCTCTTGTAGCACAGCAGACGAAGACGAGTCATCGCGGATCGGTACGCCAACTCCAATGTCATGCGTGACGCTTCTCTATATGGCATCCGAGAGAGGTCACGCAATTTGATAAGGAGGTGCGTTGACGCTCCGAACCAGGAGCTAGACGTATACGTAAGGCAATTTCGTCACATGCGTTGAACACTTGTGCTCACTAGACCTAGCTTTTTCTCCATTGCTACGCATTTGACTGCGTTACCCACCATTTGTTTCACCCCTACGGAAGTGACTCGATTCTCAAAATCCAGGACGAGGAAATTCTGCGAGAGGTCACATTTGATAGCAGTCTTGCCAGTGAGTAAGCCTGCTTAATCGTGTGCGCATCTATCTAACAGCGAGACTTCACAGGCCGGCTTCTTATTTACTACAGCCCGACACTAGGCCGACTCATCAACAAGTCAGGGATCTTTGGCAAGGCCCGCGATATTCCTCTGGCCAAAAACCTGGTGCTGAGCGCGGTAGAAAAAGGCGATGTTGCTGATTTCACGCTTGTGAGCCGGATGCAAGAAGAGAAATTTGGGCTGGGGCCTATTGACACAGCTTCAGAATGCATGGATCATATGGTCGCTGGCATCGAGACGACGGGTGATGCTCTCTGCTTCCTGATGTGGCAAATATCGCAGCCGGGCTACGAGATGATACAGGAACGTCTTCGGGCCGAGTTTGCACAGAACGAGCAAGTCCCATTCGAGCAGCTACCGTATCTCGAGGCGGTTGTCAAAGAGGGACTTCGAGTGTTCCCGTCCATCCCGATGAGCTTGCCCAGGAGCGTTCCTGCGGGCGGTAAGAATGTCGGTGGGTACTGGCTACCCGGCGGTACAATCGTGAGCTGCCAGCCATACTCGATGCATCGAATGGACGAGACGGCGTTCCCAGATCCAGACGTCTTCGACCCAGAAAGATGGTTGGATGAGGAAGATTTGGCGGAGAAGAACCGGCTCTTCTTTGCGTTTTCGAACGGCGGGCGGGCGTGTATCGGTCGGCAGTAAGTGCTTTGAGTCGTGTAGTTCTGCAATATCGCGACTAACATGCTGCAGTTTGGCAATGGCGGAGATGAAGATACTCTTGCGGGACGTTTACACCAAGTTCAAAACTACGCCAGCCGAGGGGATGGATGCAGACATGGCCATGGACGATCAGATATTCACGACGAGGCCGAAAGACCAGAGATGCATACTCAAGTTTACAGGCTGGGAGTAGTACAAATACGAAGCTCGGCATGGGGGTTGTTTGACTCGCGGAATAGGAAGATGTGAAGCAATGAAGTGGGTGAAGAAAGCATGAGGCAAGCATACGGGTTATCATATCTGGATTAATCTAGAAAATGTTAGACAAGAACAAATTTACTTGACATGTTAATATTGAAAGATCCATCGCGTGGAAAAAGAACTTGGCATTGATCCGCTCATAGAGACCGGCGCCATGTGGGGTCATCTGCCGACGAAGGGAAGCCGATAAGCGCAGTCCAGTTTTCCCCGCAGCCAAGACAAAACTCCATCTTCCTTTCTTCATCAGCACGCCAAGTTTAACAGTAAGAGCCCGTCGCCGCTTACCGATGAGTACACTGGAAGTAACCCCGCGGAAGACCACAAGGTCTCGAGCTGGCTGTGAGCGTTGTCGAAGACGCCGCCAGAAGTGCGATCAGCAAAAGCCCAGCTGCGGGAGATGCGCCGAAGCTTCCATCGCGTGCAAATACGAGCTCAAGCTGAATTGGGGTGGAAGGTCGTTTCGCAAGTCGACGTTTGGCAAGTGTCTGAGTAAAGTTGAAAGACTGGGTATGTTGTTTGGGTCTCGGAGTGCTACTGAATACCTACTAACTTTGAGTCAAGATAATGACAGCCAAGGCGATGGGTTTGTCTACTGTTTGCCTGGCTCGCGTCAACACTCAGATGACAACCCGTTGGGGCCTGGATCTTCTGTCACAGATCTAGTACCAGTTCTGAGCAACAACTTCCAAGACCAGATCACGCCAGATCCACCTTTAGACGAAGCGTCAGGTTCTGAACTCGTCCCGACATCGCCAAGCAACGATTTCTTAAGATCAAATACCGAGCCCAGACACTCTTCCATCTCAAACATGATGACTGAAACCTGGTCAAGTCCTCATACACCAACTATGACCCCTATGGCCCACCATTTATTACAATTCTACATCTCGGAAACCATGCGACTCACTGTCCCGAGCACCTACGCCCGCACCCAAATCTGCCGCTTCCTCGTGCCCATGGCCCTCCAGCAACCTTCACTTCTCTATGCAATCATGGCATTCGCAGCTGTTCACCTTCAGGCCGTCGGTGGGCTACGCGATAACGCAGAGAAGCTGATTGATACCCTTCAAAGCAGCAGCATCTCGCATCTTCGCCACCAGCTGGTCAAGCGAGATCCAACATCGCGAGTAGTCTCATTAGCAACCACTAGGGCTCTTTGCCAGGCGCAGATTTACAGCGGAAATCCCCTGTGGCGTCTTCACCTCAACGGCGCCAGGGCTATTCTCGAGTCAGCTCACGTCCGGGATGCGACGCTGGGTACCTGTTCTTGCACTTCGACTGAGGAAGGCTTCTTGATGAGTTGGTACAACAACGCCGAGGGATTGGCAGCCCTCACTCCTGCTGGGCTTCCAGGTGGCAGGTTAGGGATCACTTGTCCGTCAAATCGCGGGGTCTTCTTCGATGTGTTTGGTGGCGTCATGTCTGATCTTCCCGATCTCTTCAGAGAAGTCGGTGCTCTAGTCAAGGAGAATCGCCGTCGTGCTGGGCAGACCCCGCATGCGTCCATTTTGTCGGACAGCGACATCGCCGTTGAGGCTGATGCGCTATGCCGCGAAATACACTACAGGCTTCAACGGAACACGGCCGACAATCTCGCTCTCAACCCGCGGATACTCCTGACGCTCTCCGCAAACGACATAAAAGACTACGCTCTAAGCAATGCCGCGTTTCTGTATACTGCGCTCTTACACATTTATTGCGGAGTCCAGAGAAGGCCATCTTCAGGCCCCGAGGCTCAGCTCTGCGTCCAAAACATCATTTGGTGCGCCCAAAGCATGAACTATTCGTCTGGACTATCTCCCAGGGTATTGCTGGTCGCTCCTTTGTTCGCGGCAGGACTCTGTGCAGTCGGGTCTGGGAGAGACAGTGCAAGATCTGCCTTGGCAGACATAGGCAGTTGGATGAAAACTCCACATCTATCCAAGACGGTGACTTTGTTGGAGCAGATTTGGTCACAGTCGAACGGGGACCCTGGGAGTGGCGGCGTTTGGGCTTGGTTTGGTGAGTACAGTTTTGCATTGATGATAATAACTGACTAACGTGCTGCAGAAAGAATCAGTTTTGACTTTCTTCCCTACTAGACTGATCGAGTCTATTAATATCAGGAGGTCGATGATCTCGAAGGCACTGGTTGGTAGAATTAAATGTTGCCGTCACCAATTGTGGCCAAATCAGAACTGAGAAAAAGGGTATTTAAAATACAGAAAGATATGACATCGGAGAAGCTCATGAAAGTCCGTCCAATGTGATTAGCCTGCTCAGTTAAATACTGTCATCGCAGGAATACTAGACCCAGGATAGTCACCATTCAGGCAGGAACATGCATCCCATCCGAGAGCTTTATCGGCTCCTCGTCTCTCACAGACCTCCAGCGATTACTGTACTCTACCAGCTCACGACAACCCTCCACAGCCCACCCCCAGTTCCTCAAAAACTCGGGCGTAGCTTCCCAATTCTCCGGGTCGTGCGGCTCTCCCCACAGTATCAGACCCTTGCGGTTCGTAGTCAACCCTTCGTCGATGCCCTCGGTCTGCACCACCTGGAGGTATCCGCGCGGCTTAGGTCCGCCCTTGGGCTTCAAGAACATGAGTTCATCAACCAAGTTTCCAATCACGTCTCGCATAAACATCCAGTGGTCAAAACGGTCATGATGCCTTATCAGGTTATCCCGTATCCTAGGGAAGGGCAAGAGATCAATCCAGGTCGCATGCGGTTTTTCCATTTGCAACCGGGTTGGAACGAGATAGCATGGGATGTTTGGGGCTGCTGGGAGAATTGTGGTTTGGCCTGGAAAGCGCTGCATGATGTCTACCACTTGTGTCTGACCGGAGCTCTGGCTTAGGTGCTTTGTAAGTCGCGAAAGTAGGGACTTGTTGTAGAAGAACCCCCTGAAAGCATTGTAATTGAGGAGACGTAGTAGATGATCCGCATTAGGAGACAAAGCTGATGTTGGTGATGAGGATGCTCCCACTGGTGAGGAAACAACCCATAATTTCTGGCCGTAAAGCTCGACCGTGGCGGTGGATAGTATTCTGTCTGACAGGGGGATCAAGAAGCCAGAGCCGCTCCTGTTGACGTCGCTTAGGTCATTCGCTTGTCCATCGTATGCACGTTCAAGTCTCTGTCCGGGTGTGAGAGCATTTGATGGACGGGAATCGATTTCATCAAGTCTCCAGCGGTCAGTCTGGAATGGGCGAGACTGTCTCCTGGAACCTGTCGCGTGGAGATCTCTGGTGCGATCCCCTAAGTAGCATATTAGTCAGAGGTCCGCTGCCAAAAAATACCAACCGAAGAGGAAGAACCCTTGAACATCATCCAACACTTACTATGCGCCCGTTGATTCAGTCGGTTCTGAAGTCTTTTTCGTTGCTTGCGGCGGACATCGGCGGCCTCGGAAGTGTCGGTGCCGGCTGCTTGGACCTTTTCGGGTGCTAAACCGGGGTTAGGCAGCGGCATTATGCAGTAAATCCGTCAAAGACGACGGAGGGGCGGTATCAAACCCGAAAGCAAAGTCTAGAATGTGCAATGATCCGTTCAAGAGTATCGTGGCTTGTCTCCGATGGAGTTGCTAGTCGAGAAAAGGGAAAATTGTCAGTCGGGGCGCGTTGGCCTGTTTATGTATGCGGGTGGCTTGCACAGCATCTGAGGCAGACTAACTGGAAGTGGTAAAAATGTCAGCCAGTCTCCAGTCTATCCATGCACTTACGAGCAAGCAAGCTGTGCGCTGGTAGATATTACAAGGACATAATGAGATGTTCCTCAATTATAAAATGGCGACCGAGTATTGCTAGTATTTGCTTGATTTCTCACAAACATCACAGATTCAAGTACTGCTCATTTCCATTCAAGCACACACCTAACACAATTTACAATGTCTCCCTACACTGCCGTGCACAAAAACCCCCAAGGCCCAGGCGATGCCCGCCCTACAGCTCTCCAAATCGTCAAAGACAACGACCTGGAAGGCAAGCTTGCTGGAAGAGTTGCTGTCGTCACTGGTGTTTCGTCCGGTCTTGGTGTCGAGACGGTCCGAGCACTTGCAGTGACTGGCCTCAAGCTCTTTCTCACTGCCAGAGATCTCGCCAAGGCAAAGACAGCTCTAGCTGAGATCTGGCAGGACGGCAGCATGGAGCTCATCGAGATGGACCAAAAATCACTCGAGAGCGTCCGGACCGCCGCGAAAAACATCCTCGCTCGAACTGATGTGGTCAACATTCTCATCAACAACGCTGGGATCATGGCCGTGCCTGAACTTGAGTTGAGCAAGGATGGCTTTGAATCGCAATTCGCCACCAACCATCTATCCCACTTCCTTCTCTTCCAGCTCCTCAAGCCGGCGTTGCTGAAAGCCACCACGCCCAACTTTCAATCTCGGGTCGTGATACTGTCAGCCGCAGCGCACCGAATCAGCCGCATCGGCGCCGCAGACGATTACTCCTTCCAGAAGAGCTCGTACGACCCTTGGCTAGCCTACGCCCGCTCCAAGACTGCAAATATCTACATGGCCAACGAAATCGAGCGTCGGTACGGATCTGCCGGACTCCACGCCACGAGCATCCATCCCGGGGTCATCGCCACTCCTCTTTCCAAGCACGTTCCAGACGACTTGGCCGCCAAGATTGTCCAGGAACTCGGGACGTCTATCAAGAGCCTGGAGCAAGGGGCTGCAACTACGGTCCTCGCTGCCGTTGGAAAGGAGTGGGAGGGTCGTGGAGGCGTTTATCTCAGCGACTGCGCTGAGGCGGAGCGCGGGGAGGACGATGGCGTTGTGAGCAAGGGATCTTACGTCACACACACTTATGACGCTGAAGATGAGGGCAGACTGTGGAGAGACTCCTTGAAAATGGTTGCACTGCCAGAGCAAGATTAGAGTGGAGGTAGCTTAGTGTCGCTGAGCTTTCTGGGTCATGTCCAAATTCCTCTCTTCCAAATACACGTGTTTTCTTACTAGACCACGCCCAGCCAATCACTATCCACGTATCTTGGTAGCTATTTTTAATACCGTAAAGACTCTTGGCACTTCGGCGTCCTAGTGAAAGTGGACCTCGTCTATCAGATCGCCAAGGCATGAATTTCGGTCACATTATTAGCGCATCATTGCTAACTTGTTTACACTGTAGAAGAATGAGCTCAAGGATCATATCTTCTCTTTGATGCATCTCTTATAATAATGACGCAGAATGTGTGAAAGCCGTCGTTGAGGCGACCTTCGATCAATTCTTGTTAGATTTTACGAACTCCAAGTGATTGGACGAGACAAAGTGAGCATCTAGAGAAAGGTCAAGGGGCAATTCCTATTTCTCGATAAACGAGTCTCATCAAATTATTGACTGTCGAGTACAATCAGCAAGGTCATTCATGACTTCGAACTTGGGAGGCCTGATCATGAGTAGCTGCTGTGTCGCGGTTGGCGCTAGAGCGCGGTTGCTACTATCACGAGTTCAAAAAAGAAATACATTTGATGAGTAGAATAAATTCGATTCTTAAAGCTTCAGAAACTGGGAGCTAGCCCTGTAAATTGACTACAAGTTCCCATGGTCGACTAATCTGGATATATTTGCATCATAGTTACTAAACAGATGCCCGTCCAACTACCCAAGCCCCTCAGAGTTCTCAGACCGTGACCAAGGGCACATCTCATGGAATCCCCTCACGGCACATTCCCCAATGTCAAGAGCATTTAAGCCGAGTCTTGAGAGTAATGGCTCTTCTCGATGATTGGTGGTGGCTTGACAATGTTCTTTCGCAGAATGTATCGCTTGATGAAGTAGGGAAGCCACACCTTCAACTCGTAACCGATGTACTTGCTCGTTGGGATCGAGAAGACCTCTGTGAGAGACGTGAGTAGGAAGCCGGTTGAGCATGGCGCGTTTACTTACGGTCAAGTTCCTCGAGGGTGAGTTGCTTCGTCTCTCGGACGAAGCAGAATATCATAAACCAGGCTATGAGGTTGAGGCCAGCGTAGAAGCCAACTAGAAGAGGTCAGCAACCCGTTCAGCATGGAATTCAAGTGTCCACTTACAGGCTCCAGTTGGGGTCATGACAGTCTTCATTCGAGGGAAAGTCAAGCTAAGAACTCCAGCTATCCAATAATTAGTACCGTGTCTGAGGAACGAGGTATGCAAAACTTACCGAAAGTGTTGTTGATGCAGACGGCCCACGCCATTCCCTGCTCTCGCTGGATGGTGGGGAACACCTCGGCAGAGTACTGGAAAGCGACTGGGCCTTCACCCAGAGAGTAGGCGATTGTGAAGAGGTACACAAACCTGGAGCTGGTTAGCGAGGTTGGGCAGGGCAGACATGTTGCCAAACTTACAGCACAACTGGTCCAATCCTTTCGCCACGGCTACCGT
Organism: Neonectria ditissima; assembly: GCA_001305505.1. Lineage (NCBI taxonomy): Eukaryota > Fungi > Ascomycota > Sordariomycetes > Hypocreales > Nectriaceae > Neonectria > Neonectria ditissima. Next base: position 339,357 of record LDPL01000022.1, on the reverse strand, counting down.
CGTCTTTCAACAGGGACAGGCCGGCGGCTAGCAAGAAGACACACATGAGGGGGAAGGTCTTGATAGAGAAAGCTGATCAGTTATTTGTTTGGGCGTTACTCGGACGGGTGACTTACGGCCAATGTCAGGGTTCTTCGGCCCTTGGTGTCGATCAGGAAGAGAGTGGGGATGGTGGCGACGACTTGGATAGCACCATATCCCAAGGATGCGTACAAGGCCTCGGTTGCTGAGTAGCCGACATCCTCGAAAATGGTTGAACTGTAGAAAGAAATGACTACAAGCCGTTAGCTATGAGCACTCGAATCGGAAAAACGAGCGCCTTACTGTTGATACCACACATCTGCTGGGCAAGCATGACAGTCGAGGCACCGTAGTTGGCACGCCTGATTCTAGGCACGGCGAAGCAGTCCCAGAGACGGGTGAAGTAGTTGGCGCCCTGGGTCTCTGCGAGCTCGACCTCGTAGATGACGTACGAGTAGTAAAAGTCCCTTGCGGCAATGATGTTGTGGGCTCGCAGGGCACACATCGACTTGAAGCCCTCGGCGTGTCTGCCCTTCTTCATGAGCCAACGCGGGGATTCGGGGCAGAAGAAGATGCCGACGCCGAGGATGAAGGACGGGATGAAGGCCGAGCCGAGCTGGAGACGCCATGAAATGTCGCCGGTGTCTTTGACGATGACGTTGGCGCAGAAGCCGAGGAAGATGCCTAGACAGATTCAGTCAGCGGTATGTCTTGGAGCAGGTGAATGAAGCCTGTGTCTTACCAGCGACGACCCAGAGTTGCCAGAACATGACGAGGGCGCCTCGAATCCGAGCCGGTGCCATCTCGGCCGAGTAGATGGGGACTGTAGCGTTCTTTGCGCCGATGCCAATGCCCATGACAAAGCGCGCGGCGAAGAGTTCCTGCCATGTTCGAGCGAACGCGGAACCAATCGGGGTAGCAGTGAGGCAGCAAGCGGTGATGAAGATTTCGCCTCGTCGACCGAAGTAGTGGTTGAGGGGATCGACGATGAAGGCGCCGCTGCACTGGGTCAGTCACTGCGATGTGTACGGAAGAGTAAGCAAACTCACATGAGACCAGCAGTCAGGAAGATGATGGCGTTGATAACACCAACAATCCACTCGTCCTTGGCCGTCTTGTTGATGCCAAACTCCTCGGGAAAGGACAGGTTGGCGCCGTTGGAGCCGGTCTGGTCCCATCCCTGGGTGGCGGCGCCAACGGCGCACAGCGAGATGGAGTACCACAGCATCTTGGAGCCGTGCCACTTGTGGTCCCTCTCGTATTCGAGCGCGCGCTGCTCGTGCTCGTCGAGCTCGGTGAGCTGCGGGAACCGGTCCATGTCGCGGGCCACGAGCGCGGCTCGCCCGAAGAGGGACGCGTGCTCGGGCATGCCGTGCGTCTCGGCGAAGAGGCGCGCATCGCTGACGGTCTGTTCGTGGGATTTGCGCTGTGGGGAGAGTTAGGGATCGATGCTTTCAAGACGGACAGTGGAAAGGATTGGAACATACCTGCAGAGGGTTCTCGACAATGTTGAGAGCGGCCGATCCCCGACGACCAGCCGCCTGCTTCAGGTCGGGCTTCTCACCCAGATAGCCGTCCTTTTCATTGTGCGACGTTTCCGCAATGTCTGCGTCAACGGGGGATTCCTTGTCGATCATGCCCATGTTGGCGGTGGGTAGCTGGCGAGTTGTCCTTTTCTCTTGTTGAGGGAGAGAGCAGCTTGGAGTGAATCAACAGAGAGAGAGAGTGGATTGGCGTCTCATCTAATAGTCGACCCAGATCCCCCGCATACCGGCCCTCTATATAAACGATTTGTCCATGCCCATCCATCCCCAGACTCTTCTCGCTCCCCCGCTCCCCGCTCCGGGGACAACGAGGCTCCGGGGTGTGAGGTGAGCTAAGCTGGGATAAGCCGTCAGCGTGGAGCCGTGCTCCTTCGCAGCGCCCGCAGGATGCTCAATCTCCGTCGTGTGATGGTTACATCAATTGGAATAAAACCGGGGTATCCAATCGCAGCCGTCGTTAATTCTGGTGCCTATTGTAGTCGCTGAGATCGACACGAAATGACGCAACCACTGGCCCTTTGCTATCCACATTAGTGGGCTGACCCTGTTTACACTGAACTGCCACTATTCCCAACCCGGTCGCCCTGCGGCACTTTTGGTGTCTTTCCGCGACCAAAACTTGCCTCTGCAACCCAACCAGCCGCCCGTCAAAGTGACATTGCACCGCCATTGTTTCCGGCTGCGTGCGTCTTGTACACGGCACTTTGAGAAAACGGACCGACAACTGTTCCCCCCTCTTCTCGAGTCGCACCGCCGTTTCATTGGCACGCTTTGCGACCGTGCAGGCAATAAGGAAACATGAATTCCCGGCCGTGTGTCACACCTGGGAATAAGGTGGTGATGAAGGGCGGCGAGTCCGACGCCATGATCCAGGGTCCGAGGGGTCCGTAGCAGCAGTAGCAGCAGCTCCCGGGACGTGTCAGTTGACTCTGGTAAGCTACAGCGTAGCATGCAAGGGGGAGCACAGCAAGACATCCATCCCAGAGCCTCCGTCCAAGTGGCATAAACATGTAATTGCGCTTAGCCGAGGGTCGTAGCCCTGCTTCCACTGTCTCAACACGGTGCGATCTGCGCTGTCAATGGAAGGAAGAACCTCCAGGATGGGTACCCACCCTCTCTCTCTCGCTCTCCCTTCCTTCGTCGAACCATGACCTTGATGCATCACCACTTTCAACACGATCCTACACGTCCCCGCCAAGGAAGGATATCTGTGGGGATTGTTTAGGCATCCGTTTAAACTGAAGCTAAGGGAGACTCGACCGGGGCTACGGCGCCAGTACGTGCATTAGTCTGATTGCAACTTGGTGAAAGCCGTGTTGGAGTCGGTCAGCCGCATGTCACGTGCGGGCCACCACTGCGAACGCGAGCAAAACTCTTCACTTTTACTTCGTACCATCGCAACGCCATCCCTGCTGGCGTGGAGAAGGATGAAAGGAAGCGAACGGTTCCGCTTTGTCGGGCGATTTTCCTCGCGCCTGGTCCGACCAGCGTATTCATCCTCGGGCGTTTTCCATCCTTTGGACCGTCGGCATCGCCACGCCACTTACGTACCCTAGAGTGGCGGTACATGGTGAAAAAGACCAATTAGAACACAACTGAACGAGAAGGACGTGTCATTTAGAGTTGGAATGAATCATTGATTATGCCTGGCATTGGATGATGTAGAGAGCTACGTGTTTCCCAGGGAAGAGTTGTCAACGATTGGGGTGGTGAGCCAGAACTTTAACGGGAGCACAACCTCAACCGCGGGCAGAACAGTCAAGACAACCCCATACCAACAGGTTACCCCATAAATCTGGGAATAATCCTGCCAAGAGGGGACAACAGTCAACATCTGTCTGTTGGCACATCCTGCAAATTAATTCCAACGGTTCACAGTCTCGTTCCCTGCTCATCCTCCCCAGAACGTCGTTACCATTACAAATGCAAAGCAGGGATTCCCCACTCCTCACCCAAACTCCACAGCACATGCTCCCACCCCGGCCGCCTCCTCAGAGTAAACCCCTCATCTCGCTTACCCCATACCGGCCGTCGCGGAGCCGACCCCAAACCAGCAGTCGTGGAGTTGGGCACGCTTAGGCCCTGCACCTGGAACCCCAGAGCCACAACCCGAACGAACGCCAAGATCTCCGCCAAAGGAAGTGGGTGACCATGGGCGGCCACTGCACATTGATGCCTTTCTTCAAAAGGTATTGGCGACCCTCGGAGTCACTTATCGTGGTATCGTTCATCACCCTTCGATTTCCGACGCTGTGTAAATACACCCTAGTGTCTCCTGGTAGCATGCATGAAGGACAGGGCAATGCTTCTCAAGTTTCCTGGCGTCAATGACGGCCGTTCTTATCTCCTGGCTGCCTGTGATCGTGGTGATAGCTTCCACCTCGGCCCGCACTCGCGCCAGATACCCAGGCCTCGAGAAGAGCTCTACGAAGAGCTAGAAAAGCGTTGGTATGGTATTGGTGGTGCTAACCTATGGGAGCAGAATCTCTTGAATGGAGAGATCTACAGCGTTGTACCCTTCCCTACGTAAAAGCGCTGTACGTTTGCGAATGACTTCTGATATATCTGGGCGCTGGTCATCCTCTGCTTCGTAGTAGGGAAGTAATAACTTGTTGAGCTTGTCTCTTGCAGCTGCTGATTTTCGTGCAATCAAGTTCGGCGCAACACCAATGGCTAGCAACGTGGCGCTTTCGTCAAAGGTCCTACGTTGTGAAATTAGATCGGTGCGATGAATGTGTCGAGGCCAGCGGATGGACTCTTAATTACCCCAAGTGATGCACGTTATCGGGAGTTATTGGGTTCTTTTCCCCAAACAAAGCCATCATCGTCGCTTCAGTCGTCATGTTACGAACCCAGAAGTACGCGTTGGGTACATGCGCCGTCTCAGCCGGCTGTATACAATTGAGCTTTGTCATTAGGTGCGTCAGGGCTGTTGTGTTCAGTTTATGAAGTGGCTCGCCTGATAAGGTTGAGTGGATAATGGCCAATAACTCCTTCATAATTCGCTGGATGATAGTAACTTGTCTATCATCCTGCCCGAAAATTCCTTTGGAGATTTCGAAAAGAAACGGATCGAAGGAGATGTCGTTGTTCCGCATTGCCGATTGAATCAGGCTCGGGGAGTTGGTCACGTACAGCTTACCATTCAACAAGGGAAGCGTGCAGATAGGCATTCTTCGCTCAGTACTAGTAGGCGTGTTAATTGCAAGTAACCAAAAAGGCAGTTGAGAGACTCACAATAAACGTGTATAAAAATTCGCTTTCTCGCGCATCATGGAGGCGACATGGCCAAAAATGGGCACGCGTGGCTTTGGCAAAGGCGGCTCAAGGGGATTGATAGTAGGGAACAGTAAGCGCCTCAGAAAGAAAAAAGACACTGCAAGGGCTACCAGCAGCCCTGCGGCCGAAAACGATGAATTCACTAGCATTCCGACTTGTGAGTTGATCTTACAATGGAGAGTGATGATGGTTGCAAACTGCAGATCCAAGATTGGCCAGGAATAAACACGTGAACAATCGTGCACTCCAGGCCAGTCTCAGACGCGATGCAATATTTCACGTAATGTAAGCACTACTCTTCATCAAGGGGAAATCTCACGAGAGTTGATGTATTGCTGACAGTTGTTCACGGTCGTTGTCTGACCAGTCACCTGCTGTCGCACTGACTCACGCTGATGAGGTAGAAGTACACGCGGAGGCTTTTGCTTTGCCAGCAATGACTTAGACCGCCTCTAAGCACCAGAAGTACCATTTTATGATTTGATTCGGGATCAAGAATGTTGAAGCCTCTGACAGTAGCCGAGACAGTCCAGATACCTGGTCTTGCTCGTCTCCAGTGGTCCATAAAATCGAAATCTCTGCGACGAAATAGTTTGTCTACCTTTGTATCTAGCTACTGAAGCTAAGAATCAATTCTTGTTGCAGTAAAATTCTATCCCCAAAAGCTCACAAAAGCTTCCGCATTTACTAAGTAACTCAGGGTATGTGTACACAGAAACCACAGTGGCTGTCTCCCAATGTTTATCTACATACTGGTTCTAGATAGAAAGCACCCGCAATACCTATGCCTTTCAAACCAGCAGTATTCCTGCGTTTGAGTGTATCACAGAACCCGACAAGTTCCTGTCCTTCATACAGTACAGAAATGCCTCTGCAACATCTTCACTCTTTCCTACCGTTCCCGTCACAACCTTCTCATCAATAGCCTCCAGAACTGCCTTGCGTTCGTCGGATTCGGGATAGAAGCGCGTCATCAGATCCGTGTCAACTGAGCCAAGGCAAACGAGGTTGACGCGCATCGGCTTCAACTCCACTGCCAAGCTTCTCGTTAGACCCTCAGAGGACGACACATATGCACCGATTGCGTTCCAATTCGGGTAAGGCTTGTAGGCACTGACGCCGGACGTTAAGGTGAAGCTGGACGCTGGCCCCGGCGCAAGATGCTTTGCGGCATATTTTGCCAACAGCAGAGGGCAAAGAACCGGACCAGGCCGGCTTCTTTGATGAAGTTGAAGTCAATCTCGGATGTCGGTCTAGGCACGGGGTGGTCACCCGCAGTAAAGACAATATGGTCGAGTTTCTCCGTTCCGTTCGAGGTCGAAGCGTCGAACAGAGCATCGATGTTGAGCTTTAACTGCTCTTCTTGCTTTAAATCGCACGGAACGCCTCTGATGCTGCAACTTGTTGCTGGATAAGACGTCCGTAAGTGCACATGGCCGCGTTAACTCGATCGGCATTCGAGCTGGAGATGACTACGGCAGCCGCGCCAAGTTCCACAGCAGCTTCGGCGACTGCTAAGCCGACGCCGGAAGTGCCTCCAATGACGATAACACGGGTTCAGACAAGTTTGGATGCGTATTTGCCGTTTGCAGACATTTTGGAAGTCAACTCGTGGTTTTGAGCAGTGGTGAGTGCACGGATTCGTTCGTGGCCCTGGAGAGAAAGAAGACTGTGAAGGGGTATTCAGCAGAAAAGAATGGCAAACAGCTCGGCATCATTTATAGCTAAATTAGCTACTAGAAAAGAAGCGCATTGTGCCAGACACCCCTTCGGCGAGTTTTGGTCCAAGGCCCCTTGTAGAGTTTCGTGGATTTCCAGCACATTCCATCGGCATGCGCTAATGGTTGCAGTCCTGGAGATAGCGGACAGATGGCGACGGACGAACAACGGGGGAATGTGAGACCGATGACAAACAAGAAATATACGACAGGCCGCCTGTGTAGAATTATTACGTTGAGAGGCATCCATGGATAGAGGCTGGTGGGGGATTTCAAACGACTGCCGCAGCTGCTGAGTGAATGACCCCGACTCAACATTGCGCGTGGCAGTAGTGAGGGCGACTAACGTTAGGTGTCTCCCTGGGTTGTTCGGGGACATCCACTGTCCTGCAACTGTAAGCCTCCCGCATTAGCGTGCAATGCGGATAGCCCTCCGGATCGTGGATGACCTCGCGTACGTCACATCCAGCTGTAGACGGCTGACGACTGCATACCCGAAAGTCTAACCTCTAGAGACTTTTGCCAGGCCATCTACACCCATCAGGCAAGGAGACATACAAAAGGCCATGAACAGGTGCGGTTATCCCCGGGGTAAGTCAATGCCAATAGAGTTGCGTGAGATTGACAAGCACATCCTAACTTGATGTGTGGTTTCGAAGTGTAGAGGACTTAGAGCGCATACCATCTTGACTTGTTCAATGGTTAAGGTAGACGGACTAAAGCTATCCATCCAGTCCAATTGATCTCGTTGGCGTAGGATGTACCCAGGGGGTGTCTAAATGATGTAGGCCCCTCGCTGCCTGTCTGACAAGTGCAATATTCCTGACATTCATTATGCATACGGCCCGACTAAGATTCCTTGGCAGCTACTGAATGAACGCACCGCTATAGACCCGTCGGGTCCAAGGGCGAGGTTAGTTTTCAGCCATTCGAATAGTGTTCACTCATCCAACACCTGCCGTATCAGGCCCGCGCGCCGACAGGTGACGCAAGTGATCAGCTCATTAGACACGTCTTGGAAGGAGTAGAAAGACGGATTTTAATGAATGCGTTGACGTGAATTGATATATATGTTCCCCAAGTTCTCCTTTACTTGCCCTGTTAACTCTACCGCTAACAAATCTCTCAGGCACTCACGTTCCTCATCAGAAAGTTCGCCTATTTGTACTCACTCGGTTACTTGTTCACCTCAACGAACGCTGTCGACACCAGACTTCAAGAGTATAGGTTGCCCCTCCCACGCAACGATGAAAGCTGTCAGCAGGCCGTACGCACGGAGGTCCCAATGATGCATCTCGCCTAACAGAAATAGTGTGAGACTCTGGCCACGGAATGATGTCGAGCCCGCATCTGTAGACGAGGTCTCCAGAGTTTTGTATATTCTCATCGACAACTGGTGCAGATTCGCTGTCAAGTGCGGTGGCCATTCACGATTCCCAGACGACTCGGTCTCTGTCGGCGGGGTCACTATCGATCCAGGCCTGATCAATAGCACTGTGGTATCAGACGGCCACACACTGCTTGTTTCGGCGGTGGATTCTTTCACGCGCCAAAATCTTGCTGCTCTTGGTTAATACGGTTTGGTCCACGTTGGGGGAAGAGTCGGACAAGTCGGCGAAGGGGAGTTTACCCTCGGCGGCGGGACTAATTCACTGATTGCAGGGAGGTGTAGGGCTTTGAGGTAACGGCCACAGTGCTTCAAATTAACTGATATCATTAGCACCTGTTGTAGAATTGGCTGTAGCGTAAGTGGAACGTACACCACGATCTCACTTCTTCTGCGTCGCGGTTGGCTCTACGGCGCGGTTACTACTATCACGATTCCAAAAAAACACGGTTGTTCAGAGTCACAAAGTCTAGTACAACATTTCAACAACATTGTAGTTTCTGAGTTCTCTAGGTAGAGAATTTTTCGGTATAAAATTCATGTCAGTTTCATTGCCAGTGTGTGTACTGGCAGCTCCTTCCGCTTTTCGCTAGAAACTGCTCGTTAGAAATTGCTCCTTCTTCTTTCGCCAGGCGCTGCACCTTCCTCAGAAGTGAATGCCATCACAATGCCCTTCCGTCGTCTTTCGCCGCCTGATCCATCCCCTTTCCTTTCCTCTTCATCATCACAGCCTCTCTTGTGTCCGTGGTTTTTGTCTCTCTGCGCCCATCTTTCTGTAAGCTATCTGCCTCGAACTCGCTACCACCAAGCTAACTTCAAGACAGAATCACTATCACCACCACCACGACCACCACGACCACCACCACGACCACCACCTGCGCTGTCCGCTGTCCGCTGTTCGCTGTCCGCTGCCCACTGCCCGCTGCCCGTTGCCGCTGCCTGTTGCCTGTCTGTAAGCTATCTACTTCTGACTTGCTACTGCTAAGCTAACTTTTCAGACAGATACCACCACTACCACCACCGCCACCGCCACCACCAACGACAACGACGACTACAACGACAACGACGACGACGATAACGACGACGACAATGGTTCAGACCACCGCCGCCCCCATGGAGACCCTGGCTGGAAATGTTTTCCATTTCCAGGCTGCTCAACCTCCTCCCCCCTGTCCCATCTGCCCGTCCTGTCCCAGCGTTGTTTGCAGCAACGTCTGTCCTCCTGTCCCAGCCTGTCCCGCGCCGATCTGTCCCGCCGCCGCCCCCTCCCCATCGGCCTCCTATTTGGTTGGTCTTGCTGCCTTCTGGGCAGCTTTTGTGACCATGTTGGCCAACTCCCTCTTGACTAAAGAGGGACGGGCGTTCTGGGTTGCTGTTGGGGCCTTTCTGGCCGCTCGTGTCCCGCTCTGGTGGGAGTGGCTGGTGGTTTTTTTGTGCTCGGTTTGCCGCTGTTGCTGCGGCTGTCTTTGGCCCCATGGCCGACGTCCAGACGACGACGAAGACAATAACCCTGGGGACCTCTCCGAGAGAGGTGCCGTCCGCCGGCCCGACCCCACCACCAACCCCACCACTGCCCGGCCCGACCTCACCGCCGCCCGCACCGACGTCCCGGCTCCCGCCCTGACCCACGCTCCGGTCGTCGCTCGCCTCCGCGCCGACAAGCCTCCCGGTTCGGTCGGTTCCTCCGGCGCACAGCGTCAAGTTCAGCCGCTGGGGCTGAACAAGGGCCAGGCTTTCCAGCGTCCTGGCGCCAAGGGCAAGGGCAAGCTGGTAGGATGGGTGGTTCCGTCGGCCCCAAAGGGCTTAAAAACCCAGTAAGGTAAGGCTTGAACTAGAGTTTCTGGAAGGATAGGACCGTATCGGCGACCTTTATAGTTCATAGTCAAGCATTAAAAACACCTCGCTTCTTTACAAATCTAGAACATCTAATAAGTGAATTATATTATATTACTATTTTCGAAATAGATTACTACATAGGGAAGAAGGTCTATAAAGTTATAGTAGGTTCCTAATATAATTTGTTTAAGAAGCTCTTTTACTAGCCTTATATCTACCTTATATAATACTTACTTTATAAGCTTTCTAAATACCCTAGTACTAGAATTAAGAAGTAATCTAATAAGTATTAGGTCTACTAGATTATAAGGGTAAGCTATATATCTAATAGTAAGCTTAAGTACTCTATATCCTATATATATACTTTATTAGTAAGTTTTATTAATATTTATACTAAGATTAAGGAGAATCTAAACTATCTCTATACTTTATAACTTAGTAGTAAGCTTTATACTAGTAAGAATTTAGTCCTTAAATTTATATATAATATTATTTAGATTAATTATATTTTCCTTTTCTTTTACTACTTAGAAGATAATTTTAATAGCTTATATATTATAGGCTTATATAGTAATATAAAGTAGATTATTTATAAATAATTTTACTAGAATATTTAGATATTTATATAGATACTTAAATAGATTAGAGCTTAGCTATAGTTTACTTAGTAGCTTAAAGACTAAACTAGCTAGAATACTATAGAAGCTAGTAAAGCTATTACTAATAGAATATACTATAATATTAGGAAATATCTTTTTAAAGCTAGTACTCTATATTATAGCTTCTAGTAGAAGAGACTAGAGATAGTCTACTATACTATTAGTAGTTAGTAACTAAGTATTTCCCTACTAGAAGTTTATTTCTTTTAGAGTAATAGTTATATCTTATAGTAAAAGCTTAATAAAATTTTCAACTATTAATAGAGTCTAAGTTATAAATATATTATCTTATAAAGGGCTTATTACTATATAAGCTATACTATAGTTATCTCTAAGGATAATTTAACCTTAGTAGTATAGAATATTAAGTTAAAATAAATAGAAGGATTAGGACTAAGGAAACATCCTATAATAGAATAGCTGTATATTAATATTCCTAAGTCTTAGCTTAGTAGAATTATTAAAGATAATCCTAGGGCTTTCTAGTAATATTATACCTATTAGCTAAAGTAGAATCTCTTTTAGTAATATAGATATAAACTATAATAAGATATATAAGCTAATAATAGGATCTTTAGTTCTACTTTTAGCTACTATTAGACTTATAGTTTTAAGGTTTATACTTATATCTTTATTTTAAGCTTTAGGTAAAATAAATTACCTTATAGGTTTACTACTTAGTAAGTATCTTATCTATTTACTATTATTATACTTTATTTTAATAATAATATAAGAATATTTAGGTATTAATATTCTTAGTAGTTATTAGCTTAGATTTATTTAATATATAAGAAGAAGATATAATAAATAAGTTATTAGAGGTATATAAGGCTTATTTAGCTATATTATAACTTATTTCTAAGTTTTCTTAATCTTATTATTATTAATAGTATAACCTAAGACTTTTACTTAAGCTTTAATATTTTATATACTAAGATAATTAATCTAATATAAGATTAAGTTCTATTTCTT
>LDPL01000022.1:294228-316691 GCA_001305505.1 Neonectria ditissima | reverse complement strand
ATATAGCTTATCACTTTACTAGAGAAGAAATTAGAAAAGAAACTATTAAGTTATTTTCTATAAGAAGTAAAGATAATATAGCTGACTTTTTTACAAAAAGTTTAGGTCCTATAGACTTTATAAGACTAAGAGACTTTTTATCTCTTAGATAATATATATAAAGGTTTTTATAGCTTATAAAGCTTTTCCTTTAAATAAAAGATTTTAGTTTTATCCTAAAAAAGGTTTTCTAAGATTAAAAATATAATATACTATTTTTCCTATATATTAGGTTTTTTATTTTTATAACTATATAATATTTATATCTCTTTATCTTATAAGATAGAGAAATTAAATAATATAAATAAGAGTTTAATTTTTTCTCTTACTATAATAACCTTTAGAGTTTATTTTTTCTCTAAATATATTAAAGTTATAATTTATATAATATATAAAACTCAACTTTTTTCTGAAATTCCTAGTTTCTACTTACTATAGCCTTAATCTATCTCTAAAATATACTCTAACACTAGAATTAGAATACTTACACATAAAATACCCCTAATTCGATAGTACATTAGGGCCATAGTAATAGTACTAATGTACTACCGATAGCTATCGATTCTAGAGTGTATAGCCTTAACTAAAGCTAATATAACCCTTTAGTAGGAATTAGCTAGTATATGTAAAGCGAAAGTAATAAACCTGCTGTAGAATCGACTAGAATACTAGTAGATAACCTAGAAACTGAAGCATATAATACTATTGTTAGAATTATCCCTCCTTCTCTTCTTGAATAGGTCTAGACTATAGTCTAGGCTTATACTAATATATAAGAGATATAGGTATATACCTTCTGTAATAAGGATACTTTATATAACTATAAAGTAATCCTTAAAGAATAAATTACCTTAAATGTTATTATTACCCTAACTACTATTATTAATACTACTCTTACTAGGGCTTTAGACTATAGCTAGGACTAACCCTTATATATATTAATTACTATATAAAACCTTATAACCCTAAGCTATATAAGCTTTAAGTAAACTACTTAAAGCTATATTAAATGTAAAGTTACTATTTATATAAGGAATATACCTCTTAATATTAGTAGCTAAATACTAAAAGATACTATTATAGTAGTAAACTATACCTATAGTAATACTAATATTATTATAGCTAGAAAGCTCCTAAGTAGTAATATAGTCCTTATATTCCTTACTATAGATAAGGTATAAGCTAAGAGTACTAAAGACTAGGTTACTAAGGCCTTTAGTGAGAATATAGCCCTTTCCCCTCTAATCTTTATAGTAATAGCAAAGGGAATCTAACCTATATCTATCCCTAATAATACTAATAAGCTTATTAAAGAAATTAATAGAGCTAACTAGCTAAAAGTCCTCTAGGTAAAAAAACAAAAGGCTAGCTAACCTAGCCCTAATGCGAAAGTGAACCTAATCCTATACGTTAGCTCTATTAAGGAAGCTAACTACCTCTGTAATAATAGCCTACTCCTTGATATATAACTATATAACTATAAACCTTTTAACGAGGGGCTTTAACCTACCTAATACTATAACTACTTTAAGTTTAGATACTTAGCCTAAAACTGTAAATTGAACCTGACCTATAGATAATACAGAGGTACTATATACCCTGATAGGGAAGGATACCTAATAGAATACAATGAAATCCTATAAAGTTATATCCTTTGCAAAGGGGAGTACCCTACTTAGAGCTAAAACTACCCTATAGTAGCTATATATTAAGCCTAAGCTAAAGAAGACTATCCTAATAGACCCTTTTATTTTTAGGAATATATAGTACTTAAGCCTCTAGGAGGCTAGAGTCTCCTATCCCCCTTAATAGCCTAGCTTTATAGGGCCCTTATACTTAAGAGGCCTAGAAGGCCCCTAGGCTTACTAAATAAACATTAAACATCTACTGACTAGTCCTTAACCTAGGCCTATACTACTACTATATTATCCTTACTATTAATATATATTACTATATCCTTACTATTGCCCTTTTCCCCCTAAACTATTAACTAATACTTATACTCTTCTAGAATACTAACTAATAGTTTACTCTTACTTATATTACCCTATAGGCCTATAGTAAATATAATATAATTATACTTCTTAAACTAAATAGAAACTCTAAAACTAAGACCTTAGCTTACCCTAGAAGATATAACTACTATATAATCTATTATAGTAGGTATATAGTAATATATATTAATAAGTAATATAGACCTAAGTTATAGATATTATAAGCTAGGGAAGACTAGGTTAGTATTACCTTTATAAAAACCTAATATTAAATTATAGCTCTCTATAACCCCCTAAATAGTAGAGGTAAATTACCTATACTATAGGCTCTTACTAGTATTATACTAACTGATTATATATTACTTATTAGTAACTTTAACCTTTACTACCTACTTTAGGATTACTATAGCTAGTTAGACTAGGGTAGTAGCTACCTTATTAAGGAAGTATAATACCTCTAAGTTAGCCTCCTTATACCCTAAGGTATAGTTACTAGATCAGCCTAAAACTACTATAATAGTACCCTTAACCTAGCCTAGGCTACAGAGGCTATTAGTATAATATACAAAGGATCTAACTATAACCTAGAAGGATCTAATCACTTCCTATAGTATGTCCATATTATAGCTATTCCAGAAGAACTAATATCTAAACTAGACCCTAGATATAACTAGAAGAAGACTAACCTATAGAATGCCCTTAATAAAGTAATAGTCTATCTTTAATAGTCCTAGGGTACTATAATCTCTATAGAAGCTCTTAATAAGGCTATTAACTAGCTTATTAAGTAACTTAAAGTAATTACCTAATTTATAACCCTAAAGTAGAAGAAACCTAGACCCTACTATAACCTATAGTAGAATAGTAAAATAGTTAAAATAACTAATAAGCTTAAATAAGCCTATTATAAAGCCTAATATACTAGCTAACTATCTAACTAGTATACCTTATCTAAAGTATAAGTATAGTAGGATTACTATATAAAAAACATATAATACTCCTACTAGAGAGAACTCCTTATTAACCTCCTAAGATATAATATATTAAAATTCTAGAAGATAGAAAGATAGGTTAGGCTATATAGTAGTACTACTATAATCCTACTATAGCTCCTACCTCTTACCTGATAAGACTACTTAGAGCTAGTAATACTCTATATGGATAAAACTGAGATCCTTACTAGGAAATTCTTCCCTAAGCCTTAGGCTAATAACTCTAACCTCCTCCCCCTACTTCTACCTAAATTACCTAAACCTAAGTTAGGCTTAATATACCCTAGAATTACTCCTAGTAAGATTAGTAAAGCCCTTAGTAAGATTAGGTTATAGAAGGCCCTAGGTAAAGATAGAATTCCTACTAGCTTTCTTAAAGTATATAGTAAGCTATTTATACTAATACTTACTAAAATAGTAAATATAAGTATTATAATTAGTTACTTCCTAACCTACTTTTATACTATAATTATTATAGTTATTCTAAAAGCTAATAAGACCCTAGTATAATAATAAACTATATTAGGCTAGTAACTAATCTCCTTACTTAATATTATTAGTAAAATTATTGAAATAGTTATTAGCTAGTATATTATAACTATAGTAGAAGCAAAGGGACTATTACCCTTAGGGTAGATAGGCAATAGGCTAAGGAAATCTATAGAACTTATATTAGTAGTTATTATAGAAGTAGTATATATAGCCTAGAGCTAATATAGCTTTACCTCTCTCCTTTAACTTAATTTAAAAGGGGCCTTTAATACAGTAGACTATAGATAACTTATTATAACCCTATAATAAATAGACTTCCTTAGATAGCTCCTATTATAGCTTAGTAGCTATCTTATAGTATAAATAGTATATCTCTAATTTAATAGCTAAATCTCTAACCCTATTAAAGTCTAAGTAGGTATTTCTTAAGGATCCTCCCTATTACCTATACTATTTATTCTCTTTATTTCTAGCCTTTATAAAGCCTTAAAAAGGGCCCTAGGGATATTAGTTATTAGATTTACAGATAATACTAATATACTTACCTTTAGACATAATATAGAAAAGACCTAAGCCTAACTTAAGACTACCTAGGAAATCTATAATAACTAGGCTAGAACTAATAGAATAATATAGGAACTAGATAAGGTAGTACTTATATACTTTACTCAAAAGTATATACTAGACTAGACTTAGATCTAACTTAGGGACCTAATAATTATACCTAAAGAGTTATATAGATTCCTTAGACTCTTCTTATACTAGAAACTACTATAAGGACTATATATTAATTACTTAAAAGGGAAGTTAGACTACTAATATTAGGCCTTTACTATAATTACTATAAGTATATAGAGGGTTAGCCTTAAAGCTACTAGGTTAATCTATATATAAGTTATATAATTAACTATAGTTTATAGTACTAGAGCCTATTATACCCTAATATCCCCTAGGGGAAAGCTTTATAGGATTATATATATACTTATAATAGAATAGACCTAGGCCCTATATATAGTCTTAGGGGCCTATAAAGCTACCCTAGTATACCTACTTAAAACTAAGCTTACTGTCCCTCCCCTTAATATCTACCTTAATGAATTAGCTACCTAATTCTATAGCTATACTAAAAGATAGAATACTATACTACTTATTAGGAATACCTCTATAGTAGCTATAAGGTAGATTCACTGTAAATAGTAATAAGGGCTATAGTAGTAACTATAGTAGGAAGTTAAGGACTAGCTCTAAAGCTAGCTCCCTTAAAGTTAAAGTTAAGGTATAAGCCTTTAAACTATTTAAGCTTATACCTTATCCAAATAGACTATAAGGTAGACCTAACTATAGGATAAGGTAAGAGAGTACTAGGGTACAAATTATCTTAAACTAGTAGAAGCTTACCCTCTAGCTAATAAGAAGAAAGTACTATACTTATATTAAGGCTTAGATAAGTACTAAAGTTTAATACTTATATAGCTTAGAATAGGAAAAATCAGGTTAAGGAGCTTCCTCTTCTTAAGATATATACCTAATATACCCTTACTATAATACCTATGTAGGACTAGCAAAGAAACACCTAAGTATATTATTATCTTCTACCTAAGATTTATTAAGTAATATAGCTACCTTATGAACTTACTATAGGACTAATATAAGCTTAGAATTTAGCTATTAACCTATAAAACAGCCTAACTACTTACCTATTAGTTTCTTAACCTATACCTTATCCTATATTATAAGCTTACCCTATAGATATATAGTAATTATAATTATAATATAGAAGTAGAATATAAGCTTATAGTATAACTAACCTGAAACTATAGCTACTAGGTAGAAGTAACTTATCCCTGTACTAAGTACTTTTAACCCCTCTCTCAGAGAGACTAAATATACCTAGAAAAAAGCTACAAAGGGTAAAAAAACTAGCCTAATTATAATAGCTACCTCCTAATTAAATCCTCTACCCCCCTATTAAGTCCTCTAAGCCTATAGTACTAACCTATAGACTTATCCTATACTTATACCTCTACTACCTACTACCTAACCCTACTCCCTATAGGGCTCTAATTATAATTATATAGTAAGCCTATATATACTCTATAGATATAAAGATATACAACTAGTATATAGCTAATATATACCTACCTTAATCTGAAGGCTAGGTAAGGGTTTTCCTTCTTATTCTCCTTCTTTTTCTTCCTTGTCTAATAGGAAGAGGGATAATTCTAGTCCTAGTAAGAGGACTATTTACTTATATGCTACGATAGTATAAGGGGCCTAACTTAAGCCTACTATAGAAGTAATATAGGTTTTCGTCTAGTTTGGTTTTTCCTATATCTATATAGATTAGAAGTACTATCTACCCCCTGGGTCTATAGTATATAAATAAATAAAATAATATAATTTATATAAGTATAAAAGCTTTTATAATATACTTATAAACTATTATATCTTTAAAGGAAGCTATTAAAGTTAATAAACTTTAACTATCTCTAATATATTATATAATATTATATAAGTATAGCTTTTTATAGTACTAATAGTACTATATATATACTATATAGGGTATTATCCCTTATACTAGTTATATAGCCTAATTGTATATTATTACTAATTTAGAGATTTCCTAACATTCCTAGATACCTATCTAAAATAGCTATACTAAATTATTAATTATATATCTATTCTATAACTAATTATTAAGGAATTTAAATATATTATAAACCTAGGTCTAAGCTATAGATTAGTATACTTTATATTATAATTAGACTATTAGGGTTAAAGTTATTAGGGTATAAAGAGAGAGGGATTTCTTAAGTTATCTAAATCTATATTAATTACTTATATACTTATCTCTTACTTAATTAATTATATAAGTATAATCTACTTAGTAAAAGCCTAAACCCTTCTATCCTATAAGCTACCTATTTAAGCTAGAAGGATAAATACTATATAGTATATTAAACTATATTAATATACTTATAATTATTATCTATAGTAGGTACTTTATTATAAATTCTAAATAAAATATAAACCTATATAATATTCTTACTATTATACTAGAAAGAGCTATTATAGAGAAGGGCTTTAGAAATAACTAGGTTAATAGCTATATTAAATAGAGAAGTAATAAAGGTAAATATTATAGTATTAATATAAGGATAGAGTAAGTTATAGGATATAGGGAAAGTGAAAGTATTCTTAATCTTAAATATAATACTATTATTATTTAAATTAGAATTTATCTTATAGTATACTTATATATATTATTAGTAAGTAATTTTAATAGTAAAGTTAGAATTATAAGTAAATTAGACTAGCTATAAATAGTTAAAGTATATAAGTTAAGCTAAATCTTAAGTACTCCTAGTAATCTTACTATCCCTATAGTATATATATATTTATATTTATATTCTTTTAGAAAGTATAAAATACTTATATTTACTATATCTATATACTTAGTATTCTAGTAAGAGTTTACTTATAGGGTATAATAGTATATTCCTTAATAGTTAGTATATATATTACCTAGTATATTTAGTAGTAGAGAATTTAGCTAAGACTTAAAGTAGTTATATACTATTATAGGATAATTATACTAAACTTAGGATATAAGCTATATAGTTACTATAGCTTTAGCTTAAATTCTTATAGCTACTTTTTATTTAGTTCTTAGTTAATACTATAAAGCTTTACCCTAATATTAGAAATACTAATATTATAATTTTAAGAGAGCTTATTAAGCTAAGAATAAAAGCTAAAATAAGCTAAGTACTTAATACTATTAACTAGTTTTAAGAAATTATTAAGAGGGAAAAATATAATCCTAGACTATTATAGTTAATCCTAGTAATAGTTACTATTTATACTATAGTAAACTATATTATATAGGTAATATATAATATTATTTATAGTCTTTAAGTTATTAATAATCTATAAAGAAAGATTATTACTATTATTAGAGAGAATAGCTAGAAGAA
This sequence comes from Neonectria ditissima, assembly GCA_001305505.1. Taxonomy (NCBI): domain Eukaryota; kingdom Fungi; phylum Ascomycota; class Sordariomycetes; order Hypocreales; family Nectriaceae; genus Neonectria; species Neonectria ditissima. The sequence goes on along the minus strand of LDPL01000022.1, from coordinate 309,197 downwards.
GACTTTACTATATAATCTAAAGTTAATAGATAGTATCCTAAAAGAAAGCTAGTACTTAAAGCCCTATTAGATTAGTAGGTTTTAACTACTAGTATAAGCCTTACTTAGATATTATAAAGAGTTACTATTAACTAGAGTATTTTAGTTAGTATATATTACTAAGCTATAGAAGATATTAAGCTATTAGATAGTACTAAGCTTATCTATAGAAGTATAACTACTAGATCTACTAAGAGAATATAAGATCTTAGTTTTTACTAGAACCTAAATAGGTTTAATAGCTACTAGTTTTACTAAGTAGGAAAGAGTAGTAGTAATACTATAAATTAGCTTATTACTATTAGTATATACTATATAAGCTTTAGATATAGTATATACTCTTATTTAGACTAGTTCTTTACTTTAAATAAAGCTAAGGTTATACTTTATTATCTTCTCCTAAAGTATAATTTTAAGATAGTAGCTAGTAAGAAGCCTAAGGTTATCTAGTTTAGATTTATATTAAATTAGACTCTAAGGTTAAGGTTTTAATCTATAAAAGCTAGAAAGAAATTAATTTATTAGTCTAGAGTATAAAAAGCTAGTAGAAGTATATAAGGACTATCTAGTCTCTTAGGATAGTTTATATTAAAAACTTATATAATAAGAAAATATAGATAGTATTAATAATAAACCTTAGTTCCTAGTTAGTTTCTACTTATATAAGGATAAAGAAATAAGATATTAGTAGAATATATAAATATAAAGCTATATAAAATAATAGTAAGACTAATAAAAGATATAATATAGAATAATATAAATAGGTAAAGTATTTATTTATTATATAAATATATTACTTAAAGAATTATATTCTTTATAATTAATAGTATATAACTTATTTTAGCTATTTAAGCCTTAAGTATAATAGTTTTCTACTTTTTAGATCCTCTAAAGTATATAAAAAAAAAAGTACTAAAGTTAATAATAGTAACTATACTAAAAGTAATACTAATAATAACCCCTATAGTCTTAATACTTTATTTTTCTATATATATATCTCCTCTATTAGTATTAGTAGTATAGATTTAGTTTACTATATATATACTAAAAATAGATTTACCTTTAGTATAAGTACTTATCTTAGTATAACCTCTAGTTATATAGAGATTATAAATTTTAATATCTTTTATACTAGTAATAAAATATATAGTTCTTAATATACTATTAGTAGATATTAAAATAGATATTAAAATAAATATAAATAAAACCTTTATTAATAAAATAATTATAAATAAAGGAAATATTAATAAGATAATTATTAATAGTACTAATATAAATAGAATCTCTTTAGAAGAAGCTTTTATAGTTAAGGCTTAAGTAAATAAATCCTTTATAGATAAAGCCTTAGTAGAAGAAGCTCTTACTAAAGAATTCTCTTTATTTAAAACCTCTATAGATAAAGTACCTATAGATAAATCTTTATCTACTATAGTAATCTAAATATCTATATTAATACTTACTATATTATATCTCTTAAGATTATTAATAATAAGTAGCTCTTAGTAGTATTAAATAGTAAGCTTAGCTTTATCTTTAGCTTTATTAAAACTATATTTAGTAACTATATAGTAATTTCTAATATCCCTCTTATTAAAATCTTAAAGCTATAATAGATAGCTATTAATAATAATTAATCTTCTATAACTAGATAAGATAGTAATACTAGTATTATACTAAAGAAAGTAATTACTTATAAGAGAACTAGTAATAATAATAAAGAGTATAGTTAATATTTATAGGAACCTTATATTAAGTATATTAAACTAGAGAACTTAAGGTATAGAAAGCTTAGTTTAAATATTAAATAATAGCTATAAAAGAGGAATAAGAAAGTAATAATAAATTAGGCTAATATTATAATAGACTTAAAGATATACTTAGCTAAAGAAAAAAAAGATTAAAATCTATTAGAAAAAGATAATAGATAATAGTATCTTCTTCTTAAATATATAATATACTTCTAGTATAAAGTAGTATATTTAAGTTATTATTATATATTTATACTTAGTAGATAATTAACTTTAAGTAGAGTAGTATATAGGGTAAGCTAAGTAATATAGTATTTTATATTAGGCTCCTTTTCCTTACTAACCTAAGTACTAAGTATAATAGTAAGGTTAAATTTAGTAAGGTCTTAAGGCTTTAGAGTACCTATACTTAAGCTACTAAGGTACTAGTACCTAGGTATAAAGCTTAGCTACTTAAAACCTTTAATAAAGCTAATAACTATAAAGTTATATATATCTATACTATTAAAAATAGAGTATTATAAGTAAATTATTACCCCTAGGTTAGGGTCCTTAGACTCTAGGGCTCTTATACTCTAGGACTCTTAGGGTCTAGGGTTCCTAGAATAAATATTAATATTATTAGATAGATAAAGGTAATATAGGTTTTAATTATTAAAATATAATAGACTAATATAGAAACTAAACTATAAAGTAAAACTAGATATTTAGCTACTAATCTATCTTATATCTCTCTATTACTATATTATAGACAATCAAATGGGGTAGGTGCTGTTTTCTGCCATAGATAAAAAAGAAGCATAGTTTGACTTAGGGGCTTTCCTACTTATGTAAATCTGTTCTTCGGACTGTTTTTGTTATACAGGGACCCTCTTGTATGTCCCTCGGAAAACCTAGACTTCTGGCAAAACTCCGAGCAGGAGGTTAATGTGCGGGTCAGACTTTTCACGATCAAGGTACTCCGTGTTGTTGTACGGCTTAGAGCGCTCGTTGGCCAGAAACGGGGCGAACGCCAAGCCGAAGACTGTGCGGCTGACTTTGTCATTGTCGATCTTTGTCTCCTAATTTACCAAGCGGCGTTTGACTGGGGGGTGTCTGGGTTGGGTCATATTTCAGCACCCTCTCCGTTCCTCACAGGAAGATTGTAAGCGGGTTAAAGAAAATAATATACGCTAAAAAGAAAAGAAACCCAAGGTTTTAATCCTAAGAACAAATAATAAAATATATCTATAAATACTAGTAATGTATATTATTATGATATTTAGTTCTTTCCCCTTCGGTTTTATTATCCTAGTATATAGGGAAACCTAAGTATAAAGAGAAAGTTAAGAAAAAGGTAACATATCTGTATTATTCCCTTACTCAACTTAGTGTGCGGTGTTTTCGTTCATCCATTTGCCTTTCTGCTGAAGGCGGCGGGCTGCGCAACATGCTACGGGTACGCATCAGGTCCCAGGACACGAAAAGTCGAAACGAGTGGTGGGTAAGGAGTAACTGGGTGTACAGCTATAGGCAATGAAGTATCTAGGAATGCATGAACGCTGTGAATGAGACGCAGGCAACGTGATGCTGAGCATGCCCGATTGGACGCCTTAGGCCACAACAGCGCAACCTCATTTTCAGGCATCAATCTTGAGCATCTCATGTTCTTCCTCCCAGCCCATTCCGATCCACCTCCTCACCATATCCAGCATCACGCTCCGCTTTCCTTCTACCTCGAATTATTTGTGCTGTGCTACAAGGCATAAGATGACACAATCACCGCCATCGGAACACGCCCGCGTCGTTCCCTACCCTGTTGGTCAGATCCTAAGCCCAAATGCAATTTTGAGCGACGCCACACCCAAAACCCAGTCGCCGCTGCGCGTGCGAACCAAGCGGCAAAATCAACCTTGTACACTCTCTTGTGGAATGATAGTAGAGACTGTGGAGAACTCGATGAAGCTACACAACGGTGCTGAGTCCTTCCTCAAAATCTTTGACAGGAGATACGCACACCAATTCCGAGACGATAACGGAATCGAGCCATGGCCGGATAGCATGGACGAAGAATTACTAATTAGCGTTCAGTCTGGAAAGGCCGAAGAGTTTTTGGGTCGACTCCGTGCCGACAAACAGTTTAAAGAAGACACCGAGGAAGACTAGGACGCCGCCAAAAACGAAGCCTTCCTAGGAGCTGAAATATCGGCCATCTTCGACGCGGAGCTCTCTACATACACGAGACTACGGGCCTACCAAGGAAACCTGATTCCACGTCTTCTGGCTGAAGTTTCTTTCGATACCAAACCGGCTAGCCCAGACGTTGACGACCGACAACAACTGTTTCAAGTGAAGGGCGTCTTGCTCGAATACCTCAAAGGGTTCTCCCTATCCACAATGGTCCAACATGCACCCCAGTCTTCCTAGCAAGATATTGTCGACCAAGCAATCAAGATAGTCCACATTCTCGGCGATAACAACATCCTCAACCGCGATATCCGCCCTGAGAATTTTGTCGTCGTTCCCAAGGCAGGGAAGGACGAGGATTACCACGTCTTCATGATCGACTTTGGCCAATGCCGGTTACGCGAAAACGAGTCGGATGCCGAGTGGGGACGGGCAAAGTGGGTTCAGGATGAAGAGGGTGCTGTTGGCGTAGTCACGAAGGGGATGTTGAAAAGGGCAGCTGGCTTTCAACTTCATTGCGAGCCATCTTTGAGGTATCTAGAATGGGCACCTGGCGAAAATGACTGATGCAAATCTGCGAAAGGTGACCAAAGCTGTGCAAGGAACCAAAGCGGCAAAACTGAAACCTTACCTAACAGAATACAGCCAGCAAGGTGTATTACCTTTGGAAGTTTGGCAAACTCAAATATCTATCCCATGCCATCCGGAGATCTCATTTTTCAGCTACCCTGGGAGTAAGCTCCAAAACAGACATATATTTAAACAGCACCGCACCACGTCTCTCGTCTCCTTCAACCTGCCAACATTAAATTCCCCGGTACATATTTCCACTTCACAGACTTGAATCTCGTTCAACCAGAATCCGGGTCTCTTGAATCACCATCCAGCCCTTCGAGAACAGCTACAAGTCAACAATCTCCAAACAGTATGGCCAAACCGAATTCGTCACCTGCACGTTGGCGTTTCAGAGACTTCATCTGGGATTTCTGTCATCCTCGTTTAGATGAAACCACTCATCGACGTCGAAATCGGGGCATCGCCTCTTCTTCTCAATGCCGCGATCTTCCACCATCCTATGAGGATGCAGTGTCCCCCAGTCGTCGTCCCGCAGCAGCAGCAACCCGTCTCGCCATAGACAACATGGACCCCATCGTCTCTTCAGCCTATCGCAATCAGACGCAGAGCGTCCTGATAAGGCTTCCTGACGCGCTTATCGTTGCCATCATGGAACGCGTTGACCTTGATGACATCTTGCGGCTCCGCCAGGTCTCGCGAGACTTCATGCGCTTATTCAGTCAATCTAAAGCTTTTTGGAAGTATCACCTTACAGACGCTCATAACTATGGCAAACGACAGTTTTTGGCTAGGATCTGGGCCACTCCTCTAGATCGTTTCCCAGAACAGTCTCTCCGAACAGGTACATCCGCTGTGCTATGCGACCGCTGTACTACGTTCAGGAAGGAGAAAGGCTATGGAAGCGATGAGGAGCTTCTACAAGCTGTGCCTTTTATATACTGTGCGGGATGCAAGATGGAACACCGAGCCTTTTATTTCTCATCCCGACAGCGCCATGAGTCTAACGATGACGAAAGGATCTGCAAGTCTCGTGAAGGATACATATCGCTGTGCGAACATATATCCATCACTTGGGACTCAGCTCAGCATCTTGCAGATGCTCCACCAGGCCAGAACATGATTCAGTGTGACAACGGACATCATTCTGTATCCCCATGTCAGCATGTCAGAGATGGAACCTCAAAGATTTGCTGCGACGACGACAAACCGCGGTTTAAGGCATATCGAGATGAAAAGAAAAGGCTGTGTTTTGACATATCAGTTACAACACATCTTCCTTTCAAGTCACAGAGATTGGACCAAGCTAGCCGAGTGAGCTCCACAGCTTTCCGAAGCAGCATCACAGAACTTGTCCACAAGAGGCTCCCTGGTCCATCATTTCAATGGATGCCGGCAGGCACTGTTGAATACAGCAACGTTATCCGATGTTTTGATCCCAACATTTGCAGCTGTCTGGACTGGGGCCAGCCAACCTCAGTGTACAGTTCTGCTAAGCAAAATACAGCTATTGCAGATAAATTTGAATGGAAACTCTGCCCCAACCCCATGAGGCCTTGGCGTCTCCGACCGGATTTGGAATCCCCTACCTTTTCAGGTAGAGACGAATTCAAGCGTGAGCACCAAGACCGATGCGCAGGGCTCACCCACAACTTTCATTATGATAGCAAGGATGGGTCATGGGACTGGGAGTTTGAAAGGTGCTCAGAGGATGATAACCTCCTCGTTTTCACACAGACAGTGCGGTCCTGGATCAGTTCTCCCCACGACTATGGGTGGTCTTGGTTTGTTAATTTCTGGTCTTGTGACTTGTCGGGGGATGAAGAAATGTGTGGTATTTCGTGGTGTTCCGATGCAAATTGCCGTTTCGAGGGAATGAACGCCCTAAGGACAGCGCCCTATCAGACTATACCTCACCATAGAATCGATGAGAGACTGCCTACACAGCATCCAAACTAGGATCAATAACATCTCAATCTACTTAGCTGGGTCCCTTGATTGATCCGTGATGAGGGAGGGAACTAGATGCTATCAGACTTGCGTCGAATACGACGGTAGTAGCCTAAGACTAATCCACTCCGTTATTATTGCTTCACCTGGCCTTACTGTGTAACTTTAGTGATCACCCAAAGCTTGCATAGTGACACTTTCAACTAGCCTGCATGTATCGTTGTCCGAGACACACGACTCATTCAGCGCTCAGAGTGATGCTTTTAACATAGTTTACTCTTGCAACGCTTGGCATAACTTAGTAAAGATAACTAAAGACACTTGGGGGAGATTATTGAAGGTAATTAAATGACCCAACCTAGCGGATTAAGTTAATGCTTGGGTTAGACTGAGACAGAGCTGGTAAGTTAGGTGAACTCTGTATACATTTCATTTCATTTCAACGTCCCACCTTGCAGGTCCTGCAACTCTATACCCCGCTCTGGACCTTGGTCTTTACCAAGAAAGGTAGAGAGTTCTAGACTAGGCCTAGCCTTTCAGCCTCCATCACATACGTCATGCCACGTTGGCAGGCTTGACCTGTAGGTTTGACCTACCGGTAGTCCATTTACGACCGCTACTGTAACTTTCATGTCACTCGTCGCCGATGGCGGGATAAAGACAATGACAGCGATGTTGCGAGAGGTGCTCGATCCTGGCCCACCCCTAAATCCAACCCCAACGCCGCCGACACCACCCCCGCCCGCCCCGCCACGTCAACATCCGTCTCGAGGTCCGCTCCGAGACCCGTTACCACGCTCAACTAGACTAGCCTCATCGCTTCCTTCAGCCACGCGAAGTAAACCGGGGAACCGGGGAACCGGGTTGGAGACTCGATCGGTCTAACATGGCTGAAGCTACGGCCATCTTGTACCCATCTCCGATGATGAGCCGACCACGTGGAGGGAGCTATCGATTCTCGGCCCGCCGGCAGCGCCGCCGGCTCCACCTCGGCCGGCAGTGCCGACTCCGCCTCCACCGGCCCTGCCGGTTCCACCTCGGGCATCACGGCCAGCTCCATCTCTGTCTGGACCACCATCTCCATACCCATTGCTGACTCTCGCGTTCTCAGAGCTTCGAGCCCTGTCGGTTCCTCCGCTGCATAACGACAGAGTCACCTACCAGGACTGCACGAGGGCTACGCGCTTCAAAGGGCCTAGCGCTCAGGTAATAAATGGCATTAGTCTTGAGTGGCTTCATAAAAAATAAAAAAAGGCAAGTTAGAGATAATGATCAAACTCTTTATGCTGTCATTGTTTTCGAACCTAAGACTTTAGTGAGTTTAACTCGCCTAATGCCCGAAATATTACGGGCTCCTTTTAGGCCCTACCCCTACGGTCCGGGTGTTGACGGTGGTGGGTCCTTCCGTTTTTGCCAGGCACAACACCCTCCGAGGGCAGATGACGTAGCAGCGACCTTAGTCTCCAGGTCTCGCTGCGACATGGATTCCCTCTCTGATCTTTTGCTCTCATCACCACCAACAGTCAACCATCAATTATCAACAGCCGACCGTCAATCATCAACCACCAAACACCAACCACCAGCCACCGGCCACAGCCACCAGCCACAGCCGCTGTGTGTCGCAGTCCCTGCTCCTTGCTGCACGTTTACCCTCCTCCATTTCCCGCTGTCAAGCTCACGTCAAGAGAAGGCGACAGGCACCGCGAACACAATTCGATGCCCTATCTCCAATCCGCTCTTCATCATCACAGTCTCCCTCGCGTCACGTGATGTTCTCTCTCTGCGTCCGTCTTTCTGTAAGCTATCTGCCTCTAACTTGCTACCACCAAGCTAACTTTAAGACAGAGACCACCAGAATCACCACCACCACCACCACCACCACCACCTGTACTGTTCGCTGCCCGTTGACCATAACCATCAACACCACCAACGACAATGGAGACTACTGCCGCCCCTATCGAGCCCCTGGCTGGAAACATTTTCCATTTCCAGGCCGCTCAGCCTAGCCGTCAGGTCTCTCAGCCCCATAGTGTTTCGTCCATGTCTAGTGATTCAAGCACTGGCAAACAACTCCCGCAGGGGCTGAGCTCGTCCCAATATGCAATCAGACCAGTGCAATTCGAAGGAAAATTCATAGGAGCTCAGTAGGCACCTTTTACCCTATTAGTAGTTTTAGGGTAATATCAGCGAAGAAGATAAATACATGTTATTCTCATATACAGCCAGGCTACACTATTTGCATTGACTCGTCTCAGCGTTGATAACAAGCTACTTCACAAAGGTTATAATGTTAGTTAAGAGATGAGTAGACACAGGATAGTGTAGTTCATATCTCAGTTGTAGACTTATGCGAGAAGCACCAGAGATAGCTAAAAGAAACAATTCACAGCCTAGAGCCTTTTCAACAACGTAGCGCCATTACGCCGTGAGACTCGAGTATCGTAATATTCCGTGGTCCTATGGCCGACGTCCAGATGACAATAAGGATAGCAACCCTGGAGATCTCGCCGAGAGAAGTGTTATCCGTTGGTCCAACCTCCGTTATAACCTCTATCGCTCGCATCTGCGCCGATAGGTATCCCAATTAGTCAGTTCTATTAAAAGGCTAGTATAATACTCAGATAGCTTAAATATATATATATTATATATATATATATTTCTCTACCCTTTAATCCCTTAACTATTTATTAGGATTATAATATAATTCTAAAAGTAAGACTATTAAGATTCTACTAAGAGTAATTATCTTTCTCTTTAAGTATTACTTAATAAATATTTACTAGTTCTATATAACTTCTCTTAGAGTTACTCTTTATATATTCTAATCTAATATATCCCTTTAGCTTAAAGGCTTTACCTTTAAGCTATAATCTTTATTTTTTCTCTTTTATTCTAATATCTCTAAAAGATCTATAAGTTAAAGCTATTAAATAAACTTTATAAAATCTTTCTTTAGTAAACTCTTTATTAAGCTATTAGTAAGTAATTATATTAATAGAATATATATAATATTAATTCTTTCTTTTACTATTTCCTACTATAGTTAGTTTAATAGTAAAATAATATAATTAGTATAAATAATACTTAGAACTTTATCTATTCTTTTTAGTAAGTAGGAAAATAACTAATAAAGAAATACTAACTATAATAATAAAGGGAAAAGAAAGGAATAAGTATTAGGCTCTTAATATAAAGCTTCTAATTATATATAGTTAAAGAAATAATAAATAAATAATATAAGCTATTATTATAGTTAGGTTAAGGTATAATAAATAAGACTAAAGGTATAGTTAATTATAAAAAAAGGAAAAAGTATATTAAGCTTATAATTAGGTTAGTTTTCTCCTTTAAGTAGTAACTAATAATTTCTATATATATTAAACTCTTAAGGTATTAACTAATACTATTATAAACCTTTCTTATAATATAATACTTATCCTTAAGTACTCTTAGGAATATTATATTAAATTCTAATAAAGAAAGAAATACTAAAAGGAAATTCTTTATACTTAGCTAAAGTATTATATTAACTATATCCTTTAATTCCTATTTACTAAAGTCCTTTATAATAGATTTATCTCTTTATATTATTAGTTTTACTTTACTCTTTTATTTAATTATAGTTATTATTCTCTTTAAGCCTAATTATAAATAGCTAATTATTTAGTATAAGTTTATTAAGTAAAAGAAAGTAGAAATTAAAATAGGGTATAAGCTATAGTAAGAATTACTAGCTATTAGTAGAGATCTATAAGTCTATTAGAGATATATAGAGCCTAAGTATTAGAAGTTAGTAACTATAATAAATATATACTAAGATTATAATATAAATCTATATACTTAGAAAGGAATTATATTATCTTTCTAGTTATAGGACTTATTATTTATTTAGAGTAAGTACTTAGTATATTATTATCCTCTTTAGGGGTTAAATAGTAAGTTTAAGCTCTAGTAATTAATAGAGTTAGGTTAAGAACCCTATAAGGCTATTAAATATCTCTAACTATTTTAATATTACTCTCTTTATTAGCTTTTATACTAGCTATAAGCTACTCCTAAAACTATACTTTTTTAGCTTTATTACTTAAGTCTATAGCTGAAGGTATTTTATATAAGAAGAAAGTATATAATCTAGTAAAGTTAGAGTTTATATAGGATAAAGTAATATCCTAAGAGGGTAAATTAGGAAGCTTAGTTATAGTATTAAGTTAGATAGGCTTAACTAAGTATATTCCTTCTTTAATATAGATTATTAGATTTAGCCTAAACCTTAGAATATTAAAGAGTAAGGTTCTAAGCTAAAGTAAGTATTCTTATCTTTTATAGTTTTATTACCTTATTATAACTATCTTAGCTAGTAGATTATAAAGGACTAAAGCTATTAATAGTTTATTTAAGCTTCTAGTAGTATTAGCTAGGGATCTAGGGCTATTAGAATACTAAGAGCTTAGCTTTTATAATAGTAGTAAAGGTATAAGGGGTATAGATTATACTAATACTAGTCTTAAGGTACTAAGTTCTATAGATTATAGGGTTATTAGGAGTCTTATATAGATAGATAAACTCTTACCTTTAAATAGGATTCCTATAGGGTTAAGATTAAGTCCTTACTTATAGTAGTATTAGATTAAGCTTAGTAATAAAGTAGTAAAGACTAACTATCTCTCTACTAATTCTACTAGGGTTAAATAGTAAGATTCCTTATATTTATTTAATATTAGGAGTATTTAGTATTTTATATATCTTTTAATATAAGGGAACTCTATCTACTATAGTATTATATAGCTACTAAAGTTAGTATAAGTAAGAGATATAGGTATAGTTAGTATAGTTATTATTAGCTTTTAAACTATACTAGTAATTCCTATATATATATTATAAGTAAATATATAAAGATACTAAATATCCTTAATATTTACTTTATTAAGAATAGAGACTTTAAAAATATTAATAACCTATTATATTATCTATATATAGCTAGAGTCTTACTTAATAAAATAGAAAGCTAGAACCTAGTCTTAATAAAGAAGAAACTTAGTAATATTAGTAAAGTAGTAAGTTTTATTAATCTTTATCTTTAATATCTAAGCTCTCTTAATTAACTACTCTTAGTTAAAGCCTATTAAGTTTCTTATATTAAAATTAATAAGGAAGATAACTAGATATTTATACTCTTAGATATTAGATTACTTAGATATAGATAGAGCTATAATAGTAAAGTTAAATAGTAGTTTATTAGTTACTAATAATTTATAGAAGGCTAAGACTAAGGCTTTAAGTTATATAGGAAGGCTTTTACCCTAGGTATTATAATAGTATAATATACCTAAAAAGTAGTTAAAGATATAAGAAGTCTAATAGTTAGTATAATAAATCATACTAATTATAAATTACTTATTATAGATTTTAGCTTAAAGAGTCTTAGGAGAGTTATTATTTAAAAGGCTAGTATAATACTTAGATAGCTTAAATATATATATATTATATATTATTATTATCTCTACCTTCTCTCTTTTAACTATTTATTAAGATTATAATATAATCCTAAAAGTAGAGCTTTTAGGACTCTACTAAGAGTAACTATTTTCCTCTTTAGGTACTACTTAGTAAATATCTACTAGTTCTATATAATCTTCCTTAGAGTTACTCTTTATATATTTTAATCTAATATACCCCTTTAGCTTAAAAGCCTTACTATTAAGCTATAATCTTTATTCTTTCTCCTTTACCCTAATATCTCTAAGAGGTCTATAAGCTAAAGCTATTAAATAAACTTTATAAAACCTTCCTTTAATAAGTTCTTTATTAAGCTATTAGTAAGTAGTTATATTAATAGAGTATATATTATATTAATTTCTTTCTTTTACTATTTCCTAATATAGCTAATAGTTATATATATTAATATATCTTAACTTTATATATAATTATATAAGTTTAGCTATTATAAGTTAAATAGTCTATTTATTATTATATTTAATAGTAACTCTTAGAAGTATAATAATTACTTAGTATATAGTAGGTAAAAATAAATTAACTTATAAAGTAAAAATAAGTTAATTTATAAAGAGAGCTTTCTTTACTATTAAGGATAATATAAGGAACTTAGCTTTAGTAGTTAATATAATAATAATATCCTATTTATTTACTCTCTAGGAAGTAATCCCTCTAAATAGCTTTATAATAAATACTTAAGAGCTCTAATAGTCTACTAAGTTATTAGTAAAACTTATATCTAATACTATTTATAAGCTATTTTCTTTATATCTAGGTATTATATTATATTTAAGGGAAAAACCTTGGATTTAAATAAAGTATATTAAGGCTTAGTTAGCTACTTATTAATATTAAGGCTTTAGGTTCTAGTTAAACTTTATAAGTTAACTTATAGTAAAAGTAATATTAAGTTAAGTTATTATAATAGTATTATAATAGTCTAGCTATATAGGGAGTCCTAACCTTAGCCTTAAATAGTACTTACTTAAATAGTAGAGCTTTTAACCCCTTTTTAAGCTAACTCAGTAAGTATTCAGAGAGCTTACTAAGTAGAAGCTTTATAATATACTATATACTACCTTTTATTACCTTATATTATACCCTAGTTATATAGACCCTTATAATTCTTCTACTTCTATACCCTACCTAGGTTACTAGTATATAATATAGGATAAAGGGAGCTATATAATTAGTAGCTAGATATATAAGATACTTACTAAATACTATATAACCTCTAATAATACTAGAGGATTATACTCTAAATAACTATACTAAGGAGGACTACTACCTTATACCCTAAAGGGCCCTAAGCTAGGACCTAGTAGACTATCTTATTAAAGAAGAAAGGCCCCTAGGGGAACTAACTCTTTAATAACTATCTAGAAGGGACTTAGAGACTACTAGTCTAGAGGAAGAACTACAAAGAGGTAAACCTCACTAGGCCTCCTCCTATGATAGTAATAGCTCTAGTGATCATTTAATAATACCTCCCTAAACAGGAAGACCTTCTTACTTACTATAATAACTAAGGCTATAGTAGTACTAATAATCTGACTCTTAGGTGTCTTTAATAACTATTTATTGAACTAATAGCTATAAGGATAATACTAGTATAATTTGAATTATACTAAGGATAATAGCTAACTAGTGAGAAGAAGAGAGGAGAGCTAGAATAGCTTAATAGGAAGAAGATTAATAATTCTAAGAGAGGCTAGTAGAATAACTAGTCTTAAGGCTAAGCCTAAGCTAACTAAAGGAATATAAGTACCTACTATAATACCTATATAATATCCTAAAGGAGGAAGCCTTAGGAGTCTTAGTAGATAACTAGATCTTTATAGTATAATTAGTAAATAATATATAAATATTAGTAATCTATTTTTAGAAAATCCTCTAGGTAACTACCTATATTTTAAAGACTCTCTAAACCTAATAGAGGAATTATTTAAAGATAATAGAAGACCTTTTATAGGAAGACTTTATATCTTTCCTAAGGAAATAATATATAGACCTAGAGATAAGAGAGATTAAGCTCTATAATAAGCTAATAATATTATAATAAACTACTAAATAGTTACTAACTAATTACTTTAATACTTAGAGAGCTATCTATAACTTACTAGGTATACCTAACCTAGAGGATAACTATATTCTAGCCTACTAGTACTATTTTAGACTCTAGCTATAAATTAAGAAGGAGATTTATAAGATAAAGATTAGTATCTAGAAAGTATAAGAGCTAGCTTAGAAGGCTAAAAGACTATAGTAATACTTACTATACTTTACTAACTATTTATAGAATAAGAGCTAGAAATAAAGTAGTATAAATTCTAATTAAGAAGGACTAAGGAAGTCTAAGTTATTAGATTACTAATATAATTATTCCTCTAGAGAGAGATTATACAGATGATTATTATTATACCTATAAGGAGGAATATATATAAATTACTATAAAGATTAATAAAAGTAGGATAACCCCTTAGTGAATAAATTCATTAAAGGAATTATCTATTATAACTATAATAAGGAAGAGTACCTTATAAGGTACTATAGGAAGCTTTATAATAAGCTAGAATTCTATATAAAGAATAAGAAGCTATATAAAATAGTAGTAATCTAGTCTATTACTATATATATTAAAGAGATTAACTTATTAGAAAATAAGTAGGTATAAGGTCAGAGGGTAACTACCCTATACCTAAACCTAAGCTAGTACTAATTAGAGAAATTATATAGGGTAGAGTACTCCTTATATAAGTACTTACTAAAGAAGAGGTTTAGGTAGATATAGATACCTATATATAGATAAGCCTTATTAGTAATAGGCTAGTAAAGAAACTTAGCCTTAAACTAGACCTAAGCTAGAAGGTATTAGTATTAGTAAGCTTTAATAGGATAGTTATACTACTAGAGCTAGTATACTAGTTAACCTTCTTCCTATTAAACTACTAAGGATTCCTATAGAAGATATATTAACTATTTATTAGAGTATAATACCTA